>WUAP02041451.1:1283-18640 GCA_015163945.2 Stichodactyla helianthus | reverse complement strand
TTGGAAAAACGTGGACTTTCAAGACAGTGAGTCAAGCCCGGTTGGGCAGGGTTAGTTCCTGGATGGGTGACCACTAAGGCATGTGTAGTCCTTTTTTTAAGGTTTTTTCTTCTTCTTCTTTTTTTCCATTTTTACGGTGAAACAGCCGGTTCCCCTCTGATTTCATGATAACAAAGTAACCTTGCTCGTGCAGAAACCCTATATACTAGATGCCTACAAAGACCGCTGGGATGGTTACTGCGAAACCTTACCATGATTTTGCTATCACGAAAGAGCGTTAATCTTCATCACTCGTTCAGGTTGTACCAGTTGATACAGATGCCTACTGGAAATACGGCAAAGCCCTTCATTACCAAGAACCATTTAACCTGGTCAGTGAGTATGGCGGACAGCAGGCTATCGTCAAATGTTTGATCAGTCCAACCACAAGTACTTATAAGTACAATTTATTTAACTATGGCAAGCGTCGAGTGACCTGTACACGCCAAGATAATCCAGGTGAGTATGGCAAAATTATTCGTCATGTAACATACTGGATACACCCCTTGCAGCAATTGCCAAAGGAGTTCAATTTGAAGCACAAACAAACAAAAAAATTACAAATTACAAATTACAAATTACAAAATTAAAACAATAACAATAACAACAACAACAGTGTTTGATTCTCAGAAGAATGAAATTCGATTTTTGTTTTTTTCCCGTCCAGACATATAGTGCTTTTCCGAGTTCTGGAAAATGATGCATGAAGGCGATGCTTCGTGCGAAATCACACTTTGTGGTGTGAAATGACTGACTTTCTTTGACTTTTTCTGTTGCTTTAAAGTATATTTTTACGAGTTAACTGCGAACAAGTCATAGAGAAAAGAGGGACAACAGAACAAGTCAGTCGTTTGACGCCACAAAGTGTGATCAGGGGCGGATCCAGGAATTTTTTCAGGGAGGGGTGCACCATTTATGTTCGGGACTCGAGCATCAAAAATAGATAATAATAAAGGCATAATTGACCGTAAACAACTCATCTCAAGGGGAGTGCGCACCCCCTGCACCCCATAGCTGGATCCGCCCCTGGTGATTTCGCACGAAGTCTCGCCTTCATGCATCATTTTTGAGAACTCGAAAGTGGCCTTTTGAACAGCTTTGGGGAATTGCTGTAAGGATTCTGTATCGTATTTGCAGAAATTCCAACTTTATTTTAGAATATTGAGGAACTCATGCTGTGTTAGACGGTTGTTAGGGAACCCGGCTCCCCTCTCCCATGCTCATGAAAAATGAACGTTCCCTTAGGAAGGGAAAGGTATACTGCAGTGAAGACTTCGCGCAGCAGGGGGAGGCGGGCCTCCCATGGCCATTATAAGTGGGGTGGGGGTGCTCGTCGGAAATATTGAAAATGACCCTAAAGCTATCCGAGTCTCTTGCTAGTGGGCGTGACGACATTTCTACCCCTAAAAAGTTCCAAAATGACAGCACACATTTTGTTAATTTACCGGCAAGCATGCACCCTAAAAGGTATTGACTAATTGTATAGGACGATTGCATTATGGCGTTATTGCATTACTACCACTACCAGAATGCTTTGAGTGGCTTCTATTGTCAGGCCAATTTGACCAATTGTCTCTTTAAAGTAGAAAAATCTGGAAAACAAAGCAGTTTAACAAGTCATTCAGGTAGTGGTAGTCAAATGACGCCATCATGAAAGCGTTCCATTGGTGGTCTCCGGATTTTGAACTTCCTAACCTCATTGCCACAATGAATCCCTCCCGCTTCTTTTGAATGGTAGTCCCCCAAAGCTTCCCGAATGCTCCAAATTTTGGTTCTGATTGTCTTTATAGGATAGTGGTTTTTCAATTCGTTAAATCTTGACCTTATTTTTCAGTCGGTGACTGGGTGTTCAAAAATAAAGCTTGGTGTAAGAAGCTCGAGATCGAATCTCTCGTCAGTGGCTCGTTGACTGTTGAAGAATGTAAAAGAAAATGTCTGGAACTAACGAATGGCGAGTGTAAAGCCATTCAGGTCCTGAAAGGAGGGTACTGTGCTCATTGTACCAACTTAAAAGACATAGTACCCGACTCAGACCCAGACTTTGATAGTGTTTGGAAGCCGGGCTATGTCTATGAACGAGGTACGAAATTTCGAACGCCTTCTATTGAACAAATTCATATACAAATATATATACTACCCCTTGACACTATCCTCTCCTTCCAGCCACCGCTACTCCCGTGACAGTGCACTGCCCCCGCTGCCAGTACGCCACCCTCTCCTACCAGTGCTCCAATCCTTTCTACCAGTACGTTACCCCCTCTTGCCGAGTACACCACCCCTTTCTACCAGTACGCTACCCCCTCCTGCCGAGTACACCACCCCTTTCTACCAGTACGTTACCCCCTCCTGCCGAGTACACCACCCCTTTCTACCAGTACGTTACCCCCTCCTGCCGAGTACACCACTCCTTTCTACCAATACGTCATCCCCTCCTGCCGAGTACACCACCCCTTTCTACCAATACGTTACCCCCTCATGCAGAGTACACCACCCCTTTCTACCAGTACGCTATCCCCTTCTGCCAGTAGACTATACCACTCTTTCGGCCATACACTACGATCATTACACTATTCTTTCAATTCTGATTGATTCCTCATAGTTGTTAAGACCAAAAAAGAAGAGAGAGACCTCCTGACTGCAACGCTATACTTTACATCTCCTTCGACTGATAAAAAAGCAGGATCGCTTGTGAAGAAAAACGATAAAGTCTACATTGGTAAGTTAACTAGACATGGGGGACTGGCCATAAAGTAAAGGGGTGGGGGTGGGCTGATAGAAAAAGGCATCTCAAAAAGGGGTGGGGTGGGTCACAGTTATTCAGCCTGTAAATATTGGTGGGTCGAGAGAAAATGAGCACAAGTCAAGGGTGGTTATCAATTTTTGTGCCAGTGTTTAAGGGGACATGTTCAATCAACACTAAGAAAAGGGATGGGCCACTTCAATAAATACCTTCATAAATTTATATTTTACCAGGAACCATATTTAAAACGTACGATAATTTTTGGTTTATGATAAACACTGATGTCAGATATTTTTGCTCTACCAAATGTATCAGCATATAAAATAAAAGATCTATTGAGTAGCCAATACTCTTCGGGTTGGGATACTGCCGTCAACATTGTTGTATCCTCTCAAACGTCACCATTATTAAACAAAGTAATAAAACCCAGGGGAATGACGTGAGCTGAAATGGGGAAGCATTAAGCCCAAGATAGAGGTCTATTGGATGCAGTGGCATTGTTGTTTGTTTGTTTGTTTGTTTCTAGGGGTGACATCATTTGAAGAAAGAGATCAGCTCTATGATGTTCGTCGTCCTGCGTTTCTGCAGATTGTAAGCAACGAGGTCCAAGTGAGTCAAGACAGCGGAAGCCCAGTACCTCTATCTCAGATCAATTGCAATGACGGTTTGGATACTAGCAAGATTAAAAAGCCTCTCGCTTGCTCGTTCTGGTGGAAAGTCGAAGTGAACAAGAAAAATCTTAATACCTACCCAAGAGTACATTTTGAGCTTTGATAAAGGGATTCTCATCGTTCAAGGGGATACGATATATTTTTCAATTTCACACGCTGAATAAAATATATCAATACATATTTGTCAAATGAATAAAACTTCGTTTTCTCATTTTCTGCTTAAGGACCGGTTATAATTTAGAAAGTGGGGAGTAATCATGGGGGGTGTCAGGTGTATTTCTTAGACGACAGGGGGGTGGGTCATGTCTAAAATAAGGTCTTAATGTAAATGCTGTCCATGACGCTGATGAGGAAAATGACAGTGACAATGACCTTGTACTGTGTGACAGTGACACCAGCAGTCAGAGTAAAGGTGTCAGTAACGAAGAAGATTCTCCAGTGTACGAGTGTACAGGTGATGTCATATACTGGGAGTATGCGTGTTTAGGGGAGAGTGTGGGGTCATAGCTTAAATGAAGTCATGAATTAACTAGACCAAATCCACTTGGGTGTAATGTTTCCCATCTCAGACCACGTCTCAATCCCTTGAGAATACGATTCTTTGCTTGAGGCTCATCCATATTAACGTATCTTCTCAAGCACTACCGAGAAACAAAAAAACAAGGGAATGACATGTGGTCTGAAAGGGGAAAGCAAATACGGCCAAAGATTTGGTCCATTTTCAGCTAATCTTCCCTTGTTTTCGCGGGTAACCTTTGTCAATATCTAACCGCGTAGGATTGGGTCTAGTATCAGCCTCGTTCCGGTGCTGTTGCCTGGGAAGATGTTATTCTGAACTACAAAGAAAAGCAAAACACTCAAATTTGTAAATAATAGTCATCTTTACCGCTTATTTTAACCACCAAAACATCAACAAAGAACGCTTAAACTTCGCGAAGACCTTAATAGAACTGAAGACTAGAAGATACATAGTACATTTTAAGTTTTTTCCTGTATTTTAAAGAATTTTACGCGGTTTAAATTGAGTCAAACGAGCAAGCGACGATAAGATTTGGTTGAAAATTTTTCTTACAATGAAGCATAAAGAACTGATAAAAAGATGTGTAGAGCTTCTTGATAGGTTTAATCCGAACATTCATGGAGTTCAGGAACACGTAGATGCGTATTTATCTTCTTGCAAGGTAACAATAACATTAGATAACATTTTTTAACAATTGAGTTATTGTTTTACTTATAGACTGTGCTTTCTCTTTTGACAGGACCTTGAAGAAAATGAAGACGTTTTTATAACTGAAGTCTTTTCTGGATGTGTCCAGTATACCAACATCTTAAAGGTACAATAATTATTTATTAGAGGTAGTAGTTATATTTGATTATTTATATTTTAAAATATAATTTTTTTCGTTTTTTCCCAAGGTTGTTGTAGATGCTTTCTATGTTGATGTTGGAAAGACTTGCTTAAATGTGGACAAAAATTTATATTTAGGTAATCCATATACACTATTTCTTCAATATTACCCTAATATTTTAGAAATTTCAGTGTTAACCATTTTGTGAATGGAACATGCTTGCTCCTGGGTCAGGCATTTGACAAGTCATGCTCCCCCCAGAAGAGGGGAATTTTGACTATCTGACACAACAAGAGTGCCTGGAAGGGAGGGGAAATTTAAAATTTGTTAAATAAAATTGCCATCTCCAAAAAGTCAATTCCCACTGGGTCTGCCTGCTCATCTGCTCCCTGCGCCCCCCAAGTTTTGATATTTTTCTGTAAGGACCAAGTGTCAGTTGATTAGAGGTTTATAATTATGTAGCAACCATCATTTTCACTCTGCTAAAACACCCGTAATCTGGACTGGTCAGTTACAGGAAAATATTCGACCAACTAAAAAAGGTTTCAGCCAATCAGCACACACAATTTTACTAGAAGTAGTTTGTGTTATATAATAATGAAAAAACATCATTATGAGAAAGACTGGTTTCTATCAGATAGTAATGGTTTAATAGTATATGTGACCATGATTGAGACAAATGCCACCAGTGACAGTCTGCAGCTGTCTAGAACTACTGATTGACCAATCAGGACAGTGTTCCCATTAATTGGGAAAGTGTGACAGTCACTGGAACCAAAAGTCTGAGCCATGGTTGTAGATAGTCTTACGAGCATTACAATCTGATGTAAACCTGGCTTTATTTTATGATTCACCTTGCAAGGTCATGAAGTGGTCTCTTCAACAGTAATGACCTGTGACCTTTCTCTTAATATCTAGGACTCTGATTAACTGTTATCTCTCTTTATTCCAGTTCTTACATATTTGGCTCTGTACAGATTTGATGAATTAGGCCTTTCTCACTTCAAAAAGTTTATTGCATCACAAGATTCAAATAAAATGTACAGGGTAAGAAAGAACAAACAAAGAATATCTATCAAGGGACTGGTCATTGTCTTTTTTTAAGGTGGGAGGGGTGGGGGGGACATTTTCCTGACCTGTCTGATCCACAATTTTTGCTGACTCCCTTCCTCATGCTCATTTTAATCTACTTTGTTTGCATAATGTACTTGACACCTAGTTTTCCTTGCAAGAAAAAATTATCTACTCCCTTTCCACCTGACCTACTCCTTTAAAATAATGTCTGGTTCCTAATAGATTATTACAAATATATTATTTATAGTGAAGCAGTTTGAGTAAATTCCACTGGTAATAAGATTAGTTGATGACAACAATGTTTTTTTGGTTTACAGTTTCTTGCATTTCTTTTCAATGAACAAAACATCAAAACTTGGATGAAAGCTGAGGTATGTCTGGGTGAATATTTTTAAAAATTCCTTAAGTGTTACTGACATATCTTTTATTAACTTTTCATTGATGTTTTCAGTGGTGTAAGCAATATGAACACAGCTATGTTAAAGCAAACCTTATTTCTCCACTGTTAAGGTAATGTACATGATAATGTGTCCATATATACCACAGAGGTAGATACTTCTCATTAACTGAACACTAGGGCCATACTATAAGTTATGGACCAAGCTTTTCCACTCAGCCTTATGGCCCTAGCATGTAGCCAGCAGGCTATAAAGTGGGAAAAAATAACTTACATTACAGTACAGAGCATAAGAGGTTAATAAGCTGTTTATTATATAGCAAGGCAAACACAAAAATAAGGCTGGTGGTATGTATGTACCTTATTAAGTCATGGACAGCAACTTGGCCAGCAAGAGTGTTTGAAATTACCTTGCAATATAGTAATTATCTTTATATCTTTATTGGGTTAACCCCTCCAACTGCCATCCGGTTAGCTCAGTTGATAGAGCATCAGTCTCTCGTGCGGGAGGTCATGGGTTCAAGCCCCAGTCGGACCAACACTCAGGGTCTTAAAATAACTGAGAAGGTGCTGCCTTTGTAATTACATCTGCAAATGCATCAGATAAGGACTTTAAACTGTAGGCCCTGTCTCCCATCCCTTCCTTAACCTGTATATGGGGGACATTAAAGAACCTGTTAAACTATTTGCATAAGAAAAGGGTATTGTCTCCCAGTTCAACAGCCTACCCCAATTTGGAGGCATAACATACTAAAATACTAATTATCTACTCATGATTGTAAGCTGCACGGCTGCCATAGGCACCTTAATATGCAGCTTGTAAAGTCCTCCATGAACAATGATTGTAAAGCGCATTGAGACTTGCGTGAAATGCGCTATATAAGTACCCCATTATTATTATTATTATTATTATTATCCAATGTAATATTCTCCACTTGACCCCCCCCCCACTCACTACAGTTGATTATGATACCCCTGCCCACCCCCAAACACACACACCCAAACACACCCAAACACACTCCCTGGTGATCTTCACCAAGCTCCCACAGGTGATGGGTTGATACTGACCTACTCTGCCCTCACAGGGGAATGATAAGGGATGATATTCACCCCTGCCCAAGTGTTGGGGGAGATGTTCCCCATGAATGAAGCAATGTTACTGTATGTATCTAAGGTATGTGCTTGTATCTTAGATGGCTTCCAGATCTCAAGGACATTGTCAAGAAACTTGAAGACAAGAAAGCAAACAGGCAAAAACCTAAACCAAGTAAACTGGCAACAGGTAGTGTATGCAGTATCCCCAGTGTATCCCATTATGAATCATGCTAATTAAATGAAATACAATCCCAACCAATCCCAATCTTTTTTCACTGATTACTGTGGCCTAAAATTTATAATAACCACAAACCATGTAGTCTTGTAAAACCCCAATACCACAGTTTAAAATAAGAATACTGCAAAACTGTGTCAAAAATGAGGCATTACACATTACTGCAATTATATTTTAACCCTTATGTCCCACTACAGAAACTACATGTTTCTGGATGGGCGGTATTTCCAACCATTTTGTACAGGGATGCTCTGCCCAGACTCTGGACCCCTTACCCTTTTATATACCAAATTTCTGCAAAAAAGGTATCCCTTTCACATCCTTTCACATACCTTTTGATGAATGGTAATTCTACAATGTAGCTTTCCCTCTCTTATACTAGCATTGCGAAACCCTACCCTTTTCTATACCCGAACTCACAAATTCCCAACCCTTTTATATATGTTGGCCTAAAAAGGTACCCCTTTTGGGTGGAGCATCCCTGTATAGGCCAATGTAGTGAGTACCCCCCCCCCCCCCAGATACATGTTACTGTTCCATCCATGGCATGAGAATCAGGAGAACTTAATTGTCATGCACAGTTCCTCATAATTTGTAAAAAATTGTTGAACACAATTAATTATCATTATTATAATCATTAGAACCCAAGCCATTCAATCTTACACAACCACAGCCACGCAGTGTTCCAGTACCAGAAAAGGTTAGTCAGTGTTTTTCAGTTTGACTTAGAATGGTTACAGGAAAATAAATGCCCATTTCACTGTGAACATAATGTTGGTGTTAGCTAGCTACAGGTAGTATCTGTGGCTAGTCATGTGGGTTGGTCACACCTTAAGGAGGCTTCAACTGTGTGTAATTCAGTATCTGCTGCAAGGATAAAGACTCCAGATAATAATATTCTTTCTGTTTATTCTACTTTTAGATTCCAAAGCTGCAAAAGAGTAGAGAAGTAAGTGTTTCATAATGATAACATTACAATAAACACATTTGTTTGCATGTGTTTGCAGGGGCTTTGAAGTCATCCTTGTCATGTGCATGTGTTTCAGGTTCCTCAGACAACGTACCGACAGCCAGTGGAGGAGGAAATGTTGTCCAAAATTCGTGAGGAAAACAGAAAAAAGGCAGAGGTACTTACATGTATCCTAGATGTTTATTTGGAAATGATTCAGATTATTTTAAAATACTGTAATAAATTTTATGAACACTGTAATAATTTTTTTTTAGGAAGAACTGATGAGATCTTCAGCCAAGCAGTTTAATTGTGCAAGTGCCGAAAAATCTATGAAAACAAAAAAAAGAATGGAGAAAATAATACAAGGAGAGGAATCAAAGTTAGTATTTAGAATTCTAAACATTGTGGTTTTACTGAATATGGGTGAGGGATATTTACATGAATTTATTTTCATTATTTTACAGACTACAGTTTAATAAATCCAAAGTATCTGAAGTCCCATCAACAACGGTATGTCTCAGTCACTAAGACCTGTGACTTAGAACTAAATTCACCAGTTGAATGTGCCAAGTTTATTTACTATGGGTTTTTAATGATATAATAGAGTATAAGGGCAGTTGGTTGTATGGTTCCATTAATGACAACTGTGAGGGGTAACCAACTAGGCATCTGGGTTTTCTACTGTTTCTACCTAATTTTTAACCCCACCCCCACCCCCACCCCCAAAGATTCGTCATCACCCAGATACTTCATGCCTGACTCAGACATTAAATCGGGATTATAATAATAATAATAAAGCCTTTATTTATTGAGGATAATACTAAATAGTGCAAAGGCACTAATGAACCCGTAGCCCTCTAAATCACTAAAACTATCCATGTAAAATATCAAAATGCTAAAAAAAATAGAAAAATAGAAAAATATGTAGACAAGAATATATGTAAATGATATATTTATTATATCTAAGAACTAACAAGGCTGAAAATGCTTTAGAGAAAGTTGCTGGCTTAATAGGAATTTAAAATAATGATTCTTAAAAGACTTAACACTTAAAAGCTTTCTCAAATCAAGAGGAAAATTGTTCCGCAATTTTATAGTGGAGACACAAAAGATTCTCCCACCTTCTGTTTGCCTCTTATATCTAGGGCAAATGAAATTATAATTTTTGATTGAGTATCCTTGATTTTGCAGAGGGAGAAAAAGCAGGGAACTGGGAAAAATTAAAAATGGGAGAAAAGGGAAATGGTCTGAGCATTTAGCATGGCCCATTAAGAGAACTTTATTGTTTTGTTTTTTAGGGAGGGAACATACCCATCCGACTCAATACCACAGCAATAATGAGAGAAGGAGTTTTATTTGACAAGAAAGAAGAAGAAGAGCTTAAAAGGTTTGTATTTACAGTATCTCTTCTTGGTTTGTGAAACAGAGTTTCATGTTTTCAAAGTTAATTTGTAAGGATGGTAATATTTCATGTACTAGGTATATTATCACCAATGGATATGTTTTGTTGTGCAGGTTGGCTGAATATGAGAAGGGAGGCAAGGACCCATCTGAATTCCTGAAGTGGCAGGAAAATATGAGAAAAGTAAGGGCTTGATCCCGGGGTTGGGGGGCTACTCTGGCGCTTTTTATACAGGGATGCTCCACCCAAACTCCAGCAAAAAGGTACCCCTTTTTTATACCTTTTCCTTTAAAAGGTACCCCTTTCAGATACCTTTTAAGAAAGGCCTCACTTTATATGTGTACCTTTGGTGAAGAGAGACCCCATTTATAGACCTTTTCACAAAAACATTTGTCAATTATACTTTGGAGGAGAAGGAATAAATAAATATTTGTCAATTATAAATGTACCCTTAGAAGTTAGATTCTCAGCAACAAAAGCCAAAGCAACCAAGATCAAGCATGCAGCACTCATACAGAAAGGTTTCCAAGTAGTAGTGCATGACAATGAAATAGGAAACTTGATGGACTAGATGAGGTCAGTGACTGGAAACCACAACCGTAGACCACATATAGTGCAAATCCCATTGTAATGCATGTCACCATGTAATTAATAAACCATCAATAATCAACAAGAAGATGTTGACAGTTTTATTTCACTGTTGAGATAAATACGATCACCTATCGAAATAATCGTAAACCTAATTTCCAGACCTAAATTCACAGCATTTCCTGATTCTGATTTCTATACCTAAATTTATGATTTTGAGACCCTTTTATATACCAAAACTTATGAATTTGCACCCCTTTCTTATACCTGCAGCCTGAAAAAGGTACCCCTTTCGGGCAGAGCATCCCGTATAGTCCATTATAGAGAGTACCCCCCCCCCCCCAGCTTGATTTCTTTATTATTAATCTGATCGCATTTTTACTGTAATCTGACACACCTGAATTAAAAAAAACAAAAATTGGATTTTGGGTATCTAGAAATGTTTTGTGAGATCCTTTGTTCATTTATTTCTTAGTTTACTTAATAATTACATAAGCAAGTTGTCCACTGAACTGTGCAGTGTATTGGCCTCTTTTCTGACATTTTACAGTGTTGATAAAATCAAATGTTTCCCTTGTTTTGTAGAAAGACATGGAAGAAAATCTTGCTGAAATTGAGCGAAGAAGACTGGTATAGTACAATATTTGATTGATGTGACTTTTCTCATTAAACATGAACACACACTAACACAAGTTCTCTTGTAATTTCTTAGGAAGGAAAACTAAGCTATGAAGAAGCCATTTTAGCTCGACAAACTCTTATCAAAGAAAATCAAGAAAGAGTTCAGCAAATAAAACTAGAGGTGAGATATGCCTGTCTCAGGGAGGGGTAAGGGGGAGGAGCAGGGGATGATGATTCAAGAGATTGACTGCTCTAGTGTCTTGGTTTATGTGAAAAGATTAACTTTGGAATATTATTATTCTAGACACAAGAAATGATGAATGAGTATCTAAAAAAGAAGCTTGAGGAGGAGAAAGAAATGAGGTAGGTCCCAATATAGAACCTTGAGGAACACCTTACTGTTATTAAGGTATTATAAATCATAATGATTGTAGAGTGGTTTTCATTAACCCGTGAAATACACTTTAGCATATTACGCTTTATTACACTTCGGTTCTTTTGTTTTTCATTGTGTCTATCTGACTAATACACTCTAATTAGTACACTTTGTTTCATGGGTTAATGAAAACCACTCTATCTACATTTCAATAACATTTTACATGATTCATTAGGACTTTAGTGGAAAACACAATGGAAGGACATCAAAACACTAAAGAAGCTAGGAAAAAGCTCCAGGAATTAAAACAAAAGATAGGTAAGCTACCTTCATCTTGGCACCTATTATTTTCAACAAGCGCTAAAATGTTTGGTACATATGTACTGTACTATGTGCTAATTGACTGAATAGGAGGGTTAGCTGGGAAAATATTTGAGGTCATGACCTTACAGACCATGTGCAGTGAGGTTCCTATAGAATGACCATTGAAGAGCCAAATATTTACCTCAAAACATTTGTATGTGCCCACTCGATTTTTGCCAATGGTTTTTATAGGAGCATGCATGCAAGTCCATACAGGTCATACGATAATTGATTCTTATGATAATCATATTTGTATGATGATTGTTTTCTTAGTACAAGAAGTTGCAAAAGAAAGTCAGGAAATGATGAAGAAAGCCCTAGAAGTGGTACGTAGTTACAGACATGTTTCCTTCTGACTTCTTCATTTACCATGGTGTTCAGAGTCCTGTATCCTAGTGACTGTACTTTACATATCTTGACAGGCTGAAGAAGAAATGTGCCAGAAAGTAGCTCTCATTGCCAAAATACGAGCCATTGAAAGTGTACCAGTTATTCGATTCAAGGTAAAATTGTGGCTGCGTGACTGGTCTTATTTCTGATGTTGTTGCTGCATTTGTTTTTGTTGGTGGTTTGTCTGAGGTTACTGCTGCTGTGATCATTCTCAGTTGTTGTTGTTAGAAAGTGTTCTTGATACAGTTGTGGTTAGTTGTGGTGGACTTAGGGAAGGGTGTAAGGGTGTAAGGCAGTTCCTTAAGACAGGAAAATCCCCTTCCACACTACTATTGTACCCCAAGACAGGAAAGTGCCCTTCAGACCACCATTGTATCCCCTGTCACAGGTACACCACCCTCCCCTAGAAACATCCTGGATCACTCCCTTCCTGTTGTCACTGTTCACTGTATTGATCGTTTTTTATTGTCACTGCTTTAGAATCTACTACTATTTGGGACTAGTTTTTGCCTCTTTTGGCTATAGGAGCAAGTGTGGCATAGTTGGTTACTGTGCTGCCTGCTATAAGTGAGAGGTCCATGATTCAATCCACAAAGACCTCACACACTTGTTTCGACTTCTCTCTAATCTGTGTAGCTTTAGCTTTAAAAACCCTTAAAATGGAGCACTGATTTAGAGAGGGGGGTAAAGTGCTTGCCATCTGCTTCTATAGATACCAGCCTTGTAGCTGAAGGAACTACCAATGTTAAATAAAAGTTACTCTACTTTACTTTACCTTTACTACTATGATAATTTTTGTATTGTTTTTCCTCTTTACAGTACGTTGACCTAACTGAGACGTCAGGAGCTGGTCTACTTAGTGAGATGTCCATTGCAGAGGTATAACATTCTGTTATTGTTACCGTACTGACATGACTGTGACCATGATGACACACTAGTATTTTGATTGATGAATGTTGTCTTGCCTAGTTTTATCTTGATTTTCCCATATTGCGTGTACTGTAATGTTTCAGACCTGTACAAAATCCTGTACAAAATCTGTTTTGCCAAACACATTTAAATACATTAGGGAAAGGGTTCACGCTTAGCATTGCATCCATTGTGAAATGGATGTACTAGGGAGGTTGCTTGGCGCGAAAGAAGCGTAAGAGACTGCACAACGTGTAGCTGAGTGAGGCTTCAGCTTTTTGAGTGCTTAAGCAACCTCCCAAGTGCATGCATTTCACAATGGATGCACAATATAAGTCTGAACCATTTCTTTAATATTTATAACATCACCAGAGCCAAAAATAGAACAAATATTTGAAAAATGTTAACGAAAATCTTAATACACAAACGTGCGTGCTTCTGTATCATATTGGCATGCAGTCAATAGTGATATGGATGCACACTTGTGCACACCAATTAACCAATTACAGCATGCATTATAGAGTGGCTATGTTCTAAGAATAATTATATAATTATTTTTTCATGTTCTTGGTCAGCTGAGAGAAAGGCTATCCTTGCTGAAAATGGCTGAAAACGAAGAAAAAGAAAAAAAGAGTGACAAAATCCTAAAGGCAAAAGTAGTAAGTACAATATGTAACTGCTATCAACAAAGCCTCTATATAAGGGATAGGCCACAGCAGGCATCTCAAAAATTTAACCAAGACTCTACCTGAGTTTGAAAGCCTGGTTTTTGCTTGATACTTTGACCTCATCGTCTATTATTGAACTTACTTAATTTTTTCCTTTTCTTTGAATTAAGGAAAAAGATCAGTTATTAATGGATAAGCTTGAGAACATTGCTAAACATCGTGCTGAGAAAGGAAAAGAAGCAGCCATAAGGTAAGTGCACAGCATCCTTGTTACCAGGGCAACCAGAGTTATTATGAAAAATTAGACACCCTGAGAACAAGAATGGACCATTCATTGGCTGATTTTGAAGGCACTTGTGCTTTTTAAGTTTTATTTATACTTTGATTTATAGAAATGAAGAGAGGAAAAATTTTCAAAAACAACCTTTAAAGGACCCAAAGCTACAAGAACTACAGGAAAAACTTGAAGCACGTAAAGCAGGTAGGATGGAGGGAATCTCGGAAATCTTTTATATCCTTCATGTATTGTTTTATTATATTCCGTGGGGTTTTTTTACCACCAGAAAGAAAAAGAGAACGTGACAAACTGGCACAGTCATTAGCACCAAAGAAAGTCTCTTCTAGAAGACAGAAGGAACTAGAGCAACAAAAGGTACATATAACCAACTTCTTTGATAATTAGGGCAGTGTGCACTGGTAATAGGTCATCTTGCTCATAGTTGACCACCATGAGGATGTACCGTGCATTTACTGGTAGAATGTTTGTTATGCACACATTAGTAGGACCACTTTTAATGTATTTGCTTACTTTTGTGCATGGGCCTTTTGCTGCCAAATGAGCTTTTATGTGCCTTATTTGGTAAAATCAGACAGCTTCTCATCCAAATGTGTAGGTTAAAGGTGATGTTACACTAGGCAATTATCTTTGCAACTTGTCTTGCAATTTTGTTGCTCAAGTTGCACGAGACATTGCCTAGTGTAAATTACCAAAAGTGTCTCTCTGAGTTCTTCTCACAATGGCTGCAGCAACAAAACTGTGAAGTCTCACAATGAAGTTGCAAAGAGTTTTATCTAGTGTAACAGCATCTTTGGTGCATACAATATCCCATGTATCTTACTTTAATATGTGCATCACTCTGTAAGTATGTATAGCATCAAAGTCGTGCAATGCTGTATTGTCTGTGATGTTTCAGGACTGAATGCTTTGTTGTTAGAAACATTGTCGTTTTGAAATCCTCTCTAAGCATTAGCACTTCATCTCCATTTTACCTTCAGGAAGCAATTGAGAAAATGAGATGGAGGGAGCTTGAAGAAACAAGAGAAAAAGCTGCTAAACTTCGAGGTGATGGTTCAACAAGTAGGACATCTGCTGGAGTGAGACCAATCACAAGGTCTGTGCCTTAAGATTCCTTGGCCTTGTTAAGCCTGGTTCACACTAGCGTCGTAATCGTAATCGTAAGCAACGTACACAGACTCAGTAGCGTACTACCAAAAGTAGTACAGACTTGACGTCATTCATTCATTCATCCATTCATTTATTCATTCATTCCATTCATTCTATTTTTCATTCATTCATTCCATTCATTCATTCATTCCATTTATTTCATTCATTCATTCATTCCATTCATTCTATTTATTTCATTTATTCATTCCATTTATTCCATTCATTTATTCCATTCATTTATTCCATTCATTCATTCATTCCATTTATTTCATTCATTCATTCATTCCATTCATTCTATTTATTTCATTTATTCATTCCATTTATTCCATTCATTTATTCCATTCATTCTATTTATTCCATTCATTCATTCTATTTATTCCATTCATTCATTCCATTTATTCCATTCATCCATTCATTCCATTCGTTCCATTTATTCCATTCATTCATTCCATTCATTCTATTTATTTCCTTCATTCATTCCATTCACTCATTCTATTTATTTCATTCATTCCATTCATTCCATTCATTCTATTTATTCCATTCATTCATTCCATTCATTCTATTTATTTCATTCCATTCATTCCATTCATTCATTCTATTCATTCTATTTATTCCATTCATTCATTCCATTCATTCTATTTATTTCATTCCATTCATTCATTCTATTCATTCCATTTATTCCATTCATTCTATTTATTCCATTCATTCTATTTATTCCATTCATTCATTCCATTCATTCTATTTATTTCATTCATTCATTCCATTTATTCCATTCATTCTATTTATTTCATTCATTCATTCCATTTATTCCATTCATTCATTCCATTCATTCCATAAATAAAATGAACCCCTTAATTAGAAAATCCGATACAAAATGATTTTCTTGAAGTTTTGTTTTTACTAAAATTTCGGCAGTTCGAACCTCCCCACCCCCAGCCAAAATCCTGGATCCGCCCCTGGTCTGTGTCTATGTGGTTGAACTGCTTTACCACATAGATAGAATTAGTGGTAGACATCTAATCAAGATGATTCTTTTTCATGAGAGTCCTGCCATGTCTTTATTCCTAACACTTCCATTTTCCTGTCCTGAAAAAGATGCAGAGATGCAGATTAAAGTAATGCGATCGTGCATTCATACGCATCTCTTCTGCGCATGCTTTTTTAAATATATGTGCCAAGTTTAAAGAACAAACGTGTACTCATTTGTCATCTTGATTTGCCTATGTCTCTGCGAAATCTATCCAATATTGGTCCTAAAAATACTAAACATTTTTCTTGATTTTCCACAGACCACAAAGAAGAGTAACAAAGATCTTATCATGAAAAGATTTCAAGTACTGCATTTAGCTTCAAAAACTGTGTAAAATGATTATAAACAGTAATCTGCCATTCTTTGTGTTATAATTAATATAAATAAAATTTTTATTGTCATTATCATCACTATCATGTACAAAAACAAGGAAAAGTTTGACAATAAATATTTGGATTGAATGAGAGATACTGCATATTCTCAGAGTATACTTATCAATACATTAGAGATCACAAAAGATAGACTATTCTTAGTCATTAAAAACCAACACCATTACAATAGACATCTTTAGCTTAGTTGTTTCTTTATCTATTACATGCCATGTTATGCCTCTCTGGAGTTCATTCTTTTGTATGCTAATACTCAACAGTATTGCAACGTACATGAACAGTATAGCAACCTAACTGAAGAGTATTGCAAACTTACTGAACAGTATAGCAACCTCACTGCACAGTATTGCAACCTGACTGAACAGTATTCCAATGTACACGAACAGTATAGCATTATGCACGAACAGTATACCAATCTTCACGAACAGTATAACAATGTGTACCAACAGTAGTATACCAATGTGCAAGAACAGTATAGCAATGTGCACCAGTATAGCAATGTGCACCAGTATAGCAATGTGCACCAACAGTATAGCAGTGTGCACCAACAGTATAGCAATGTGCACCAGTATAGCAATGTGCACCAACAGTATAGCAGTGTGCACCAACAGTATAGCAATGTGCA
>WUAP02041340.1:0-18641 GCA_015163945.2 Stichodactyla helianthus | reverse complement strand
CGAATCCCAGCGAGGTCGGAAATTAATTTTTCCGAATTTATTTCCAAGGGTCTTTCGCCCGGAATAACCTCCTTTCCCAGCACTATAACTTTCCATTATTTCTAGTCTATGTTTTACAAACGTAAATGCCTGTAACCCTTCTGACAGTATTCTCAGTATTGATTCTACATGACGTGAGAGGAGTACGCTATGTTTATTTGCTGTTCCTTGTAATTCGAAACACCGGCTACTATGTGAAAACTAACTTGCAATAATTTCTATAAGAACCATAGACCCTATTTAATAAAGCCACCACTAATTGCATTGAGCTTCCTGTGGAACAGTATTATACAATACCTTGAGTGTATTATTGCTTTCCAACTGATTTAGTTGTCGTTGATATGATTTCATTTCTTCAATAGCCTGTAGCCATCGCTGTGGTCTCTTCTTCACCTCAGGTCTTTGTGTGATTGGGGTAATGTTCTTAGCACCGACCCATGCTCTCTGATGTGCACTCCCAAAGAAGCGCACAAGGGCTTTAGTCTTGTCTTCGTTCCAAGACAGAAGCTTCGCGGGCCATGGAGGTTCGCCCGTCATTTTAGCCCAGACTAACTCGTGAGGAAAGTACTGAAAAATACGAGAATTAGTTGCCACGACTCGTTGAGTTTATCCGGCACGATACTGACTTCCAAAAAATACTCATAGGGGAAGATGCTTCACACAATAAGGAACGGTTTTACGGCATTTCTATGCGCAAAGGTTTACACGAGTGTGACATCCCCCGAAAAAGCATTCCAATGTCGTGACATATTTTACCGTGTGTGACATCCCCCGAGAAGCCATTCCAATATCGTGAGATCTTTTACCGCGTGTTTTCATTTTAATACAAGCACGTTTCAGTAACTTATTAATTAGCTACCTTTTATTTCCCCCCAAAACGACTCCCCATTGGCTTATCTTGTGTTGTATTCTTAGAAAAGGTTTCCGTTTCAGCAAAATATATTCTTTTAATAGTTTTGTTTTAATAAATAATCAACAGGCTCTTTGATTCGAAAGCCGTTGAATATCGCTTTTGCATTCCATATTAGTTTCCATTTGGCAAGCTCTAACGATAAAGGTTTCTTATTTAACCAGCCAGCCATCTTATTTAACCAAGCTATCATAAAGTCATGATTCAGAAAAACTCTGAAAATCTAACTTTGCTTCCGTTGTGAAGTCAACTCTGCTCGCATGATAGTTCAGAGATACCCTGGGAGCAGAGGCCATTTTTGTTCTCCTCCATATGAAAAGGAGGGCAGAAAAAGACTCCCAAAAACAGGGAGTCCAGGCAAGACCACAGCAGTAAAAAACACAATAAAGATGCACAACCTTTACTTAAAATAACCTTAACCTAGATAACTTAAAAATAACTTCAATCTGCATATACTGACAGTAACAACTGTTTATATAGGTTACAAGATTAAGGGTAATGTATGGAGGAATATATGGGGTGGGTACGAATCCCATCTGGAACTCAGATTTTGCCATATTTTGTATGGTCACTAAAGAATAATTCATTTCATTAATTGTTTAGGTACTTACACATGGCCGACTGAACCAATTGTTTGTTCTGATGTTAGACATAAGGTAACAGTCAGGACAACGTATCATCTCTTCCAACTGAAAAACAAAACATAAACAAACACACATGCATTAAAAAACACACTTTATCTAAAACTAAGAAAATATTCATAAAGATGAGTTATTATACCTCTCCATCACAATCCTCCATTATTGCTTCTGCTAAATCGGTCATTTCTGTTTCCTCTGTTGATAAAAAAGATGTAATCATACACTAGCAATTTCATAAACACAAACTGTGCTGTGTAAGAAAAGTAAAAATATAAATCTATTATCTTGATGTTTTTACCTCCAAAATATATAATTGAGTTGTGTAACATCCAATGAGCTTCCTCCCTGAATTCCTTTGGGGTTCTAAAACGCTTTTGGTTCACTTTCTAAAAACATAAGCAAAAAATGATCAGAGACATTTATTTATTTAGACGATATGACTAATGCAATATTACAGCAATCCATGGTCCGTGTTAGAGGGTTTACTGATAGCCCTCTTTTTACAGGAAATGGCATCAATGTAAACCAAAGGCATTCAAATGTTGGCCACAACTTTTGGGCGACCACCCTGGATTCCAGAGGCTCTCTCCCTCCAGTACTTCTCAGTTGTAGGTTTCATGAACTTCCTCCAGCCTCTTGCTCTTTGCTGCCTAAAGTGCTGTCCATCAATACAGAGTGAGAGGACCTCTAGCACCCAGGGTATTTGGAGACTTACCTTTTCCAGTAAACTAAGATCCAAAGGCTTAAAAATGTAATCAAGGTAGTCTTCATATTCCTTTGTATCAATAGGTTTCAAAAAATCTTTGGCCTTTAAGAGAACAGCATGAAATATTAACATGGCAAGCCGGAATAGCAGAAGTGGAAAGTGTGAATTAGATCACCTTTTCTTTCATTCTATCTAAAGTGAAAATCAACATCTTTGCCAGTTCATCCTCTGTTTTACTGTTCATCAGAGGAGGAAGCTTTTGTGGCTAACAACAAAGAAGAATGATTAGTGTAAACAAACAGTTCTGATTGACAAAACCAAGGCTTAATGAGACAACTAGGAGTTACTTGATAATTCTAGGCCCTCCTTGCAGCTCCTGAATTAAACATATATTTTATGCAAAGCTTAAGGTCTACCTGACATGATGAACATTTCCATTTGCCTCCAGAAGCTGTGCCATCGTGTGCACATCTTCGGTGAAAAATACGTGGGCAGTAGTCGCAGAGAATGACCTCACCAGCCTTATGACATGACCAGCAATACCAGTCATGGGTTTCTTTGCTCCTGGTTTTCTATCAGTAAATAAACCATATATTTAAGAATTATTCTACAAAATTGAGTCATACATGAGCTCATAGCCAATGAGGCACACAGCACCCAGTTAGCTATTAGCCATGTACGACAAGATTGAGTGGAATAATAGTTTTATTATATCCACATCCACTGGATTGTGAGAAATACAGAATTTTAATTATTTTCAAGTTTAAAAAATGAAATAACGTTGGTGAAACGCTCTGCCATTTTGTTTACTTCTCTACTCACTGGATATGAGCTGATATCCTAGTAGTAGAGGAACCAATCAGAGCGCATGATTGCTCATATCCAGTGGATGTGGATATATTAATAATATTTAGCTCTGAGTGATATCCATACCTCCCCCATGGAGGGGGATTAGAATTTCCAGGGGGTTCAAGGGTCTGAGGAGGTATATTGTCTAGTACCAGAAAATATCCATACCTCCCCCATGGAGGGGAATTGGAATTTCCAAGGGGTAGGGAGGGTCTGAGGAGGGTATATTTGAACTGAGATCTGCATCAAGCCTTATTTAGTAGAACACACAAAAATATCCAAAAAATACAAGCATCATTAACAAATGTGGTTACAATTCTATTTTTCTAAAAGTTTCATAGGGAATCCATTTTTTTTTGTAATGATCATATTGTAAGATTCATACAAATTCTACAAAGAGATTGTCATTGTGAGCACAATATGCGAATATGACATGTAATTTTGTTGAGAGATCGAACATTAATAATCAATAGAAGAGGAAGGTTGGATGGTCATTATTGTGGTGTTACTTAAGCACAGACCAGATGTTTGTAAAATAAGGTGTACGCTTAATAGCCGAGTTACAAATATATATGTAATATAAGAGGGTTAAAAAAGTATTATGCCAGAAAAAAGCACAACTCAAAGAACTTCAATAACAGGCTTGTTCTCATAATAAATATTTAAAACAAAGCGAAGCATCTAAACAAAAAAGAGAAGCTTACTTTCGAACACCATCATTAGATATGCTTCCATGGCCTATATCTTAACAAAATCTCGTCTGTGCCTTGAAATTCAGACTTGTCTTAAACTGGGATTCTTTGTTTAATATCTGATGATAGCATTATTAATGTTTGGTCCTCAAAATTCTTTTGAGCGAGATCTCAACAGTCCATGTTTAAGAGCGAACTTCAGACCTTCAATCTGCATGCCGTACTTTACATGGACTTTAGAAGCCTTAATCTTTATAAAACAAGCCCTCGAATCCGTCCTCCAAAAGTAAACGCTTCCTAAAAACCTTTAAAATCAAATGTTAACTCCGAATTCTAGGGATAAGAAGCTTAATAAGACATTAGTGGAGGAAGAAAGCTTCAATTGTATTATACACGGGTATAAACAATGAGTCGTCTGGAAGGTTTCACTTCCGACTGATTTCGTGACTATTAATAAAAAATCTTTTTCCATCATACCTCGTCTGAATCACTAGTACGAACCCTGTAGGCAGTTTGAGGAATTCCTTTAGTACTTCCATGGCTTGAAACCGCGGTAACTTGGTGTAAAAAGCCGTCCTTTACAGCCAGTTTAAGCTGCCTCAGTATCTCGGTTCGCGTCCACTCGGATTCATTCTGTAAAGCGCGCACGATTCTATCTTCGTTTGGACACTGTTTTTGAAAAGCAATTTTAGCGACTCCTTCTCGAAGAGCTTTAACGAAGACTGGGTCACCATATCTTCTTGTCGTGAACTTCGCCATTGTTTTTGAAAAGGCAAAAATCCCCAATAAAAAAAACCCCTACCAACTAAAGGTCGCGCACTCCAATGTTTCCCTTCGAATGCATGCGGCAAAGAGCCAACGACGCGTGTATCGGAATAATTCGGAATATCCCGAATGAGTTCCGATGACGTACCGGAAATGAATCAATCGTGCATGCACGTTCTCCTAGCGAAAAACCACGAAAAGGTTAGCAAAACGTGAACTGTTTGAATAGCATCCAAAGGTTTAACAAAAGGGAAAACATTAATGACATCTATGTAGGTCTTCTTGAAACCACATTATCACGAAAGTTTCAATCTTTCTTAAAAGATAGAATGATTTTACGAAATAAATTGTAGCACGTCTTGA
Source organism: Stichodactyla helianthus (assembly GCA_015163945.2). Taxonomy (NCBI): domain Eukaryota; kingdom Metazoa; phylum Cnidaria; class Anthozoa; order Actiniaria; family Stichodactylidae; genus Stichodactyla; species Stichodactyla helianthus. The sequence goes on along the minus strand of WUAP02041340.1, from coordinate 13,676 downwards.
GTCAAAATCAAAAAAAGAAAAAAATCTCACTTCAAGTATAGTCGTAAATGAAAGAAAGGAAAAGAGAGAGAGAGAGAGAGAGATAGAGAGAGAGCGTGTGTATTTATAAATATCTTGTTTGTGAATATTAGTTTATCGAGTCATTTTACTCGGTCAAACCCTCAAGGGCCTCCAGGCAACTAGTTAAACATCCCACAAACAGGCTGTGTTGAACACACCCTTTTCACTTCCTCACAGTATTCCAAACCTATCTAAATTTAAACACTTACTCTCCCGTATACTAGATATAAAGAAGTCGGCAGAAACAGTGAGAGGAAGGAAGAGAAATTAAAGAGGAAACGAGAAAACATATCTGATAATGAGGACATGGTTGCGTGAATGTCAATATTCTGATTCATTCGGTGACCTTGCTTTTTAAAAACCATATCAATGCGGTTGGTAAAAGTATCAGTCCCTTTGCTGCAAGGGGTCTATTCACTGTTGAGTCGGATTGCACGCAAATTGGAAAAGTATCCTTCCTAAACTGTAAGGGGTCTATTCAAGGGTCGAGAAGGGTCAGGAATATTTGTCAAGGTCTTTTGATTGATGATATGGAACAAAAATTCTGGGTCAAGTCACCACCCGGGGTGAGTAGTAGAAGCGTTCTATACACAAATCAAACATTAAATTTCCTATTCCTACCACACGCTACCCTGGTAACCTTGGGTTACGCGTACCGTAGCCTTGCCACCGGCACGCAATGATACATGGGTTATATATTAGTCACCAGGACGCTAGCTGATATCAAAGGGTACGCCTGTCGGTAACTGTAATGTGTGGTGCAATGTTTAGTGAAGTGAGAGAAGATATTTTTATTATTTAAAATGAAAGTGATTGAAATACCTCGACTTACTGGCTCCTTGAGAGCTTTTTCAGGCTTATCTTTGTCTAGTCATTTTAATGATGGCGAAGTGAAAGATGAATTGGTTAGAAAAAGGGAGATTAGAGCAAAGAAACAGCGAGAAGGAGAGATAACATGGACACAACTTAAAACTGCAATACAGGAGTGTATAGTGGACGATAGGAATGCTAAGACCGAGGTGCGTTTAATACTAATCTAGGGTTAGAATAAAGCTATTATCAGTACCATAAATGAGGCCGGGATTACACGGTACCGGACGAATTTTTGACCGTTCAAAAAGTTGTACTTTTAGGCCTTCCCTTCACACGGGACCACGCTATCAGGCTAAAAATGCGTACGGTGATCTTTTGTGCAATTAAAGAGACGGCTCCGTGTAAACTGGTGTAAACGGTATATGTACCGGTCAACTTTTTGAACGGTCAAAAATTCGTCCGGTACCGTGTAATCCTGGCCAAAATCTGTCAGTTTTGCTCTCATTAGCGTACAGTATTCTTTCGTTTATCCCTATGTATAAAGCTTGTTTATAATTCTCAAATTGCTAGGTTAAGACACTCCTACGAGAACTTCTACAGACAGCCAAAGAAATATGTAAGTGACATAATAAATTACTGTTTAGTTTTTTAGCTTACAAGTCTTTAATTCTGTCTATATTCTTAATGTGATCATGAAAGGAGTCCATTCTTAAAACGGGATTTTTTCATTTATTTGTCCATTAGCTCACATACTCATTTATTCATTTGTTCATTCCTCCATTCAGTCATTTGTTTAATCATTCATTTTTTTATAATTTGAGAAAAAAACAATTAGCAATGGTTGTGTAGCTCTCTGTGAGAAAGTATTGAAACAATAGTAATAAATGTGAACCAAAGGTCTGTGTAATTTATGATAATTATGAACTTGTTGATTATTTTTTAGATGGTGGTGATTCTGATTTAGATGCTGTTCAAGAAGCAGCAGTTTCTCTATTTGATATTCTCAAAGATTGTGAACAGTTGAGTCAAACAGAAACTGCCAAGATCAGATCATTATTTGGTGCTTTTCCTGCTTCTTCAGGCACTAAACTCTGCCACATTATACAGGCAATCAATCACTTAATATCTTCTGAAAAGTTGGCTCAAGTTTTAAGAAATAAAACATCCAAAGAACAGAGTGAACAACTGTCAGAATTTGGAAGTGGGATTCCTTTTTTCCAACCAGAAAAAAGAGCAAAAATAGAAGATGATTGGATTTCTAGTTCTGATGATGAAGAAGAATCAGTGCTTGACACCTTTTTAAGAATAAGTCTTAAACAAAGCTCTAAGAAGAAAGAGGGGGAGACTAAGCAAACTGAATGTTCTTCAATCAATCAATCATGGTTAATGGAGGAATGTCAAAAGCATTCAAAGTCAACTAAAGGAGGATTAAATGCTGAGGATTTGTTCTCTGCTTTGTTTGAAATGTTGAGCTCTGAAAGAAACAATGAAGCTATACAAAACGACCTTCTTGAGCTTCTTGGTTTTGATGCTATTGAACTGATTTCAAAGTTACTTCAGGAAAGATACAATATTGTGACGGCAATCTTGGATGGAGCTAATGAAACTACAGGCCAGAGAAAAGGTAGAATTATATTGTAAGCTGTTCAGACATTATTGATATAAAGACTGAAATAAAAAACAAAACAGTATTATATAAAACAGGGTATAGGTATAAACAGTGCATATGAAATGAGAATTAAAAGAGGATATGAAACATGAAGGCAGAAATGAAAACAGTGGTCACTCAAAAGTACAATTTTTGTTGTGTTTTCAGACTTTTTCAAGAGGGGCAAGACTGCTTTGCCAAGACAAGATCAAAGTCAACCGAAATATGGATGTCAAGTTGTTATACAGGTTTTTTTTCCTTATGTATTTTGAACTCATTTTCCATTTAAAAACAAGCTTTCTTCTCGATTCTGTAAAACTGCTTTGTATCATGTATAATTTCATCTTAGTCACAAGAAGAAAAGATGTTAATGAAACAAGTACGGAAAGAAGAGAGGCGACATGCTCGACGTGACAAGGGTGACTGTGAAGCTTCCATGGAGCAAGAAGGCTACCTCAAAGAATTGGGCTTTGATCCTGTTATGCTTGCTGCTCAAAGGTTAGAACAGTGGGAAATAAATAATTACAGCAGTTCCTATCACAGAGAGTGCACCCAGACTGGTTGAAGGTGGTGTTAAAAATTTGATGTTAGAGGTCTCACATCTTAATGCATGACAGTCATTGTCATCATCATCATCATCATCCATTATCATCATCAACATAATCCATCATTATCATCTTCATTATCATCATAATCATCACCACCATCATCATCATCATCATCAGTAATCATCATCTTCACCTTTGTCATCTGTAATCGTCAAAATCATCTGCATGATTGTCATCACTAATCATCATCATTATTTTCATCCTTATAATATAATTATTATACTATTATGATCTTTATGGGTTCTTTTCATTTGCCTTTCCACAGGGAGTCAGCTTTACTCCATGCTTCCACTAAATCATTATTTACCAAAAGAGAAAGACAAACAAGACCTCATGAAGTATTTCCACATGTCTATGACGAGGCTCATAATTCCCAGTCTACTGTTGGTTTTGTAGCTGGTGCAAAGGTAAAAGATACAACACAAAACCTAGGATAAATTGACCTGTTTCATAATGTCAGTAGCTCACTAGCATAATGTTTTAAATTGTAATGTTTCATCAAAATTTGACATTCATTCAAGAGAAGATATTTATCCAAGTAAAATTTGAAAGTTTGAGGAAAAATTTTAAAAAATTCTTAAGGAATTACAAGCATTTTAAGTTGTGAAAAAACATGAAAACCAGGCCAGAAAGGCTAGACCTCTGAAATCCATGCAAATTATCTAATAGAACTTCCAAGAATTTGCTTGATAACCACAAAACAGAGGTTGGCCTTTATAAACAAAATAATCAAGTTCAGTCTAAATTTGGAACCATTGTTTCACGATCATCCAAGCAAATACGGGAAAGGTATATTTTGATCCATAATATCTTAAACTTTGAATTTTGATGCTAAGCCATTCAAACTCTCCAAAATTACTGAGTTTTTTTTCAGTGGTATAACTTATTTTATTGAAGAAGATTCTTATTTGCCAACATTAGAAATCTGTTATAATGAAAAGGTCTTTCCTTCACTGGAAATCACTGATGAACCTCCCTGATGGTAGTATTGTGAACATTGCTTTTAGATTTATTTACCAACAAATGCAAAGCGCAAGATAACCAAGACATACGAAGAGGTGTCAATACCTCATTCCCAGAATGCTCCAGTAGTCGCTGGAGAGAGACTGGTACCCATCAGTGAGCTTGATGAGGTAAAAACAAATCTTCAGTTTTCATTTGAGTTTTTTTCTCACTCATTTCTTTCTTTCTTTCATTTCTCATCTTATTTACTTTATTTCTTCATTTCTACCTTTCCCTTTCTTTTTTCAGATCGGCCAAGCAGCATTCAAAGGAATGAAAACCCTTAACAGAATTCAGTCCATTGTTTATGACTGCGCATACAATACCAATGAAAATCTGCTGATCTGTGCACCTACAGGTGCAGGAAAGACGAATATTGCCATGATGACGATCGTTAGGGAAGTCAAACAAAACATTGAACATGGAGTCATCAAGAAAGACAAGTTCAAGGTTTGTATCTTTGCACATTCAATCAGTTTTCGTTGATTTAAACTACAAACTATCAGAACTATTGTGATTATAAGGTATTTATTTTACCAGATAGTTTATGTGGCGCCCATGAAAGCTTTAGCAGCAGAAATGGTGCGAAACTTTGGGAAAAGACTTGCTCCTCTTGGTATCTCTGTTCGTGAACTAACTGGTGATATGCAGCTGACCAAGGCTGAAATACATAAAACACAGGTAAGCTAAGGGTGACGAGGAAAACGTTGAGAGCTTTTAAGTTGTGACGTACAGTATTTCAGAGTTTAGTGCTACAGTTCCTGGTATGAAGAAAAAGATTGAAAAGTCTTCACAAAACTGCTTTCTTTTTGGACCCGGAAGTCGTTTTTTTATACGCGTCACGTGATAGCTCCCAAGAAAACACATTTATATTTTACTTTTCAGATGCTAGTAACCACGCCTGAAAAATGGGACGTGGTGACGCGCAAGAGCACTGGGGATGTCGCTTTAGCGCAGCTGGTCAAACTACTAATTATCGATGAAGTTCATTTGCTGCATGATGACCGAGGGTCTGTGATAGAGTGTTTGGTGGCTAGAACATTAAGACAGGTTAGTACGGGTTTTACCGGATTTTTTGCAAGGCTTTTCGCAAGGCTTTTCGCGATTCCTTTGTATTGTTTTGGCTGTGGTTTGCAGCTCTGGTCTTTATAAGTCTTTTCGTTGCTGTGAAACAACGTAGGGTCATTCACTACAGAGCTAGGCTCCGATCTAAGGTGAATGCCCAAAGATCGAATTGGAATTTAGAAGTTGGTTTTTGTCGAGGGAGGAAAACCGGAGAACCTGGAGAAAAACCCTCGAAGCACAGGAGAGAACCAACAAACAACTCTACTCACATGAGATAGCAGGTCCAGGGATTGAACCTGTGAACACAGCGATGAGAGGCAGCGCATTAACAGTTTAATTATGCCAACCCTCTGTTTTCTGATAACATTGGTTGTTACATCACTTCAGGTCGAGTCATCGCAGAGCATGATTCGCATTGTTGGTCTTTCCGCTACTCTACCAAACTTCCTGGACGTGGCTCGTTTTCTAGGTGTTAGTCCATATGAAGGGCTTTTCGTGTTTGATGGCAGGTTTCGTCCAGTTCCTCTTGGACAGACCTTCATTGGTGTAAAAGGAACGAGTAGTTTCCAGGTCGCTAACGAGATGGATAAAGTATGTTATGACAAGGTCCTGGACAATGTAGAAAAAGGCTATCAGGTAGATTTGAATTAACGGATTTTGCTGTGTACCTTGTTTGATACTTCGTATCGTCTCTGCAACAGTTAGTCAGATGGCACTTAACCCGTGAAATAGTTATTAGTTTAATAGAAATTAGTAGACACTAATTCTATTGTTTTCTTTTGTGTCTATTTGTCTAATAGTCTAATAGAGGTTAGTAGACACTAATTCCATTGTTTTCTTTTGTGTCTATTTGTCTAATAGTCTAATAGAGGTTAGTAGACACTAATTCTATTGTTTTCTTTTGTGTCTATTTGTCTAATAGTCTAATAGAGGTTAGTAGACACTAATTCCATTGTTTTCTTTTGTGTCTATTTGTCTATGTACTAGACTTAAACTAGTAGTTTCTGTTTCACGGGTTAAGTGCCACCACTCTACCAACGGACACAACACTCAACAGTCCAAATCCACTTGGTCGTAATGTTTTCCCATTTCAGACCACGTGTCATCCTCTTGGGAATAAGATTTTTTTGTTTGAAGCTCATCCATATTAACGTATCTTCTCAAGCGCTACCGAGAAACAAAGAAACAATACCCAATACGCCCAAGTGGATTAGGTCCATTTGCAAAAAAACAAGTTGCAAGGGTGCTCGGAGAAAACGATTCCTTAAAAAAAGGACCGTTGGGCGCCTCGTTATAGACCCTTCTAATAAATCCCACAACTCTTTGTTTTCCGCACTTGACATCAAATATATTCTTTGAAATTTTGTACAATGTGAATGCAATTGCAAGAATAAATTTGACGTCAAGTGCGGAAAACCTAGAGTTATGGGATTTATTAGAAGGGTCTATTGCTTGCTCACCCTGTGCATCAATGAAAGAACTTTTCTCTATAGGTGATGGTTTTTGTGCATGCAAGAAACGCTACTGTCAAGACAGCAATGGCCTTGCGAGAGATAGCAAACAATCATGGGGATTCTCAATGCTTCAGAGCCAACCAGGACCCCGAGTATGGCGCTGCTGAGAAACAGGTAGTAAAAACAATGCATTAAATTCTTTTTCGTCAAAGTTGCGCTCGCATTCTAACTAAATATACGGGCAGAAAAACTAAGAAAGCAAATGAAATTTTGGTTTAATAAAAAAAAAAACGTAATGTTTTAAATTTGCAGGTATGGGAATTTTCATGTCGAGTTCAAAGTCCAAGTGTTGGACGCACGCATAAAAAGAAAGATTCATAAACATAAAAGATAAGAATTTCCTAAATTTTCTAAATTTTCTAATAAAACAATTATTGAATTCGGTTTTCGCATGATATCGTAAATTATCAAGACCTTGAGTCTGTGGTATTCGCGTCAGCCTACGGTGTTTTAGCGGACACAGACCTCGGTCTTCATAATTTACGATATCATGCTCACCAACGTCATCTAGTGCTTGCTTATTGTTTGAATACTCTATGTTGCTATGGTAACTAGATGATGCGGTCCAAAAACAAGCCTCTTCGTGATCTTTTTCCTGATGGGTTTAGTACACATCACGCTGGAATGCTGAGACAAGATCGTACCTTAGTGGAACAGCTCTTCTCCAAAGGATTGATAAAAGTGTTGGTTTGTACAGCTACGCTTGCTTGGGGAGTCAATCTACCAGCACATGCTGTTGTCATCAAGGTAATTTATGTAAAAAGTTAGATCATTGGTTCATTCATATAACGAGTAATATCATTGGTTCATTAAGCTCCATACACACTAAGGGTTCTGCTCCAGGGGCAGGCTCCCGGGTCATTTTACACAACTAGTACACACGAGAGAGCATGCTGCAGGAGTTTACTGCATGGTGTGGTCATGCTCGCTGATATTTAACCAGTTTAATATCAGGGAGCGTGAGCCGGGGGCAAAATTCTGCTCCTGCCACAACCTTTTTTACATGAAATCTTTGGTACACACAAAGGAGCAAAACGACCCTGGAGCCTGCTCCCGGGGCAAAACCCTTAGTGTGTAGAGGCCTTTCGTTGTATGTGTTCAGACGTCTAAGGGACCGGTTCATTTTGAGTTTTAATTGTATGAACTTTTCTAAATTTCCCATTGTTTCTTTTAGCCCCTTCTTTTGTGGAGCCTAAAAAATGCTGATCGTCCCCTATTTTAACCAGCCCCCTCTCTTTATATCATTGTGGCCACAGGGTACCCAAGTGTACGATGCTAAGAAGGGCTCATTCGTTGACATCGGTATACTAGACGTACTACAGATCTTTGGCAGAGCAGGGCGTCCACAGTTTGACACGTTTGGCGAGGGAACGATTATCACAACACACGATAGACTGACCCATTACCTGTCATTACTGACCAGACAGACACCGATAGAGAGTACACTGACCGCTAGTTTGGCTGACAGTCTGAACGCAGAGGTAGGTCACGTGGGTATAACGAACCAAGATCTCTAGGCAATGACATTCCAACAGGCATCCATGTTGCCTCATATCAAACGGTTTTCTTCACTGGCTACTTCAGTCTGTTGAGTTCCCTTTCAAACTATCTGAGTTGAACTCCTTTTTCCATGCCTCACTAACTTTGTATCGTTATTTTATTTGTTCATGCATTCAGTTATTAATTTTTGTGGATATAAAGAAAAAAAATAATATGCTTATAAAAAAAAGGAGAGAAAGCAAAAATCGAAGATAAAAAAAAGTTATATATAAAGTACTGTGGTAGACCTGGGTTCGAATCCCGAACGGGTCACATTTCTTATTTTCTTTCTTTATTTCTTTCTTCTTCTTCTTCTTTTTTTCCCTTTTTTTTTTTCTGTTTTCTTTTTTTTTTTGTGTGTGTGTGGTTTTACCTATGGCAATCAAGCAACCACAAACCACACAACCTTTTTGCCTGAAGGTTTTGCTCCTTAGCCATCTCCTCAACTGAAGTACACTACACTGTTCTATTGATTTTCTAGGGTTCAAATCCCGGAAGCGTCACGTTTCCATTTCCTTAATTTTCCTTTTATTTCGATGAAAATTGAATGCCACTCCAAGCTATATTTTGGAGTTCTTTTTTCTTGTTTGTTTGTTTGTTTGTTTGTTTTTGTTTGTTTGTTTGTTTGTTTAACTTGAAATCCTATGGATGCTGCAGTCGTATAAATTGTGTTTTTCTGACTCATAGATCACACTAGGTACCGTGACGAACATCGAGGAGGCTGTCAAGTGGTTGAGTTACTCGTACTTATACATCCGTATGCTTGTGAACCCACTGGTGTACGGTATATCTTACAAAGAGAAGGAGGTCAGTACATTCAATGTATCTTTATCATAATAATAAAGGGCTATTTTTACTACAAATGTAAGCATTATTGTGATCTTCTCACAATGCACATCCAACACCATTAGATTTGCTGCTTTCTTATGACCCATAAAGCATTTTACATCGAATTTGAGGTAGACTTTGCATGAACAAAATATTTTTCGTGTGCAGTAAAGGATCACAAGTGAAAGTGTCCCTCAAATTCGAGAATAAGAAACCAGTAAATACCCCTTGTTCGTGTCCAGTCATAAGTTTGCTTCTGTACCAATTGCAGGAAGATCCTTTGCTTGAGAACTATCGCCGAAAACTTGTCCTAGAATCTGCTCGCAAGTTAGACAAAGCACAAATGATACGTTACGCAGAGAAACAAGGTTACTTATCAACTACAGATCTTGGCAGAACATCAAGCCATTTTTACATCAAGTGCGAAACCATTGAGGTAAATATTATCTTACCTATCGTTTGAAGTATTTCGCTGTACTCTGCCGTCTTACTGTTTGCTATTGTATAGTTTTTCATGGTTACACTTGATTAATTTTGCTTTTTTCTCAGGGGTTTAATGAACGTTTTGGACCAAATTTAACACTTCCAGAAATTCTAGAAATGGTGTCACATGCTGTAGAGTTCGAACAAGTCAAGGTAAACATGTTTATTCTAATAATTCCTTGATGATCCGCTAATGATCTCTTTGTAATCCGTGAATGATCTGCCATCATCCATAAGTGTGGGTGGCGTGGCGTAGCGGTAAAACGTTCGCCTCTCACCACTGTGGTCCAACGAGTCGGGTCGCTGATTCGAGCCTTGCGGATGCCACATGTGAGTAGAGTTTGTTAGATGTGTTGTTCTCTCCCTTTCCACGAGGGTTTTTCTCCGGGTTCTCCGGCTGGCAAAAATCAACATGAGAGCTGAGAGTTGTGGTAGTGTATCCTCTGATCTATTAGTGATTCATGGATTATCTATTGATGATTTATTAATAAGCCATTTGTATTCTTAATCCAGGTACGAGAAGACGAGATGAGCGAGCTTGAGCAGCACTTACACGATGACTGCCCGGTGTATCCCGTCAAGGGTGGGGTAGAGAACTCCTATGGTAAAGTCAACATCTTGCTACAGACGTACATTAGTCGTGGTCACGTGGAATCCTTCTCTCTTGTCTCTGATCTCGCTTATGTGGCCCAGGTGAGGTTTGCTGAGCAGCGCTGTTAAGGTGCTGTTACACTAGGCAATTTTCTTTGCAACTTGTCTTGCAATTTTGTCGTGAGACAAGTTGCAGGAGACATTGCCTTGTGTAACATACCGAAAGTGTCTCATTTTTACCTTGGTCGTAATGTTTCCCATTTTAGACCACGTTTCATCCTCTTGGGAATAAGATTCTTTGTTTGAGGCTCATCCATATGTATCTGAAGCGTGAGCAAGAAACAAAGAAACAATACCCAAGAGAATGACACGTGATCTGAAATGGGAACACAAATACGCCCAAGCTAAAAGGATCTATTTAAGCTTTTTTCAGTCGCTGTTTTGATGGTTATCACTTTTGTCTTCACATCCTCTACTCGTCACCTGTTTTCAACGTTATCAACGTTACATATCTTTATTAATTGTTTTTATGTAAGTTTTATAGTAATATTTTACGAAATTTGTTTTAGAATTCAGCTCGTCTTGTCAGAGGTCTGTTCGAGATTGCTCTTCGTAAAGGTTATCCTACTTTAGCAATTCGACTACTTGCTTTAAGCAAAACTATTGACAAGAGACTCTGGCATGATGAAAATCCGCTCCGACAGTTTACGATACTTGGACCTGAAGTATTGAATAAACTAGAAGCAAAGAAGGCTACGATAACAAGATTAAGAGACATGAAACCTGATGAAATAGGTGAGAATTAAATCAGAAAAATGTTCGAGTTTGAAATACAGCTACTATCTATCACATAAGAGAAGAACAAGGGAAGCACGGCGAAATTGAGTTTTCTGTGGTGATAAAATACTCGAATTGTTTTTCCTGTGTTACTGACGAATGCGGATTTTCCGCCAAAAATATTGTGAGCTCAGATAAAAATCCAAGATGGCAGCGTACAGTAATTTCGACGCCATCTAGATAACCGCCATCTTTGTTTATCACTGGGCCCGCGCGCTACTAAAGAATACCGCATTTGTCAGCAACACAGGAAGAGCAATTCGAGTATTTTACCACCACAGGAAACCCAAGTTTGCAATGCTCTCTTGAAAAGATTAACTATTTCGAACTATTCCTTCTTTACCTCTTACCAGGCCATCTCATCCATCATGTGCGTATGGGTCAAACAATTAAAGCTTGTGTACAGCGGTTTCCATCACTTTCCATCACTGCAAATATTCAACCAATTACAAGGACTGTACTGCGCGTGCGTCTTACCATTAGGGCCGAGTTCGAGTGGCATGATAAGCTTCACGGTAATACTGAACCGTGGTGGATCTGGGTCGAGGATCCCGATCACCAACACATTTATCATTCTGAGTACTTACTTCTCCATAAGAAACAGGTCAGTATGACGTCACACGGTACCAAGTCCAAGATTCTTTGCAAATGACGGCTTACAAAATAGTTTTCTGTTCTGCGTTCAAAGGTTATTGCAGGAGAGGAACTAAGTCTAGTTTTTACTATACCGATCTTCGAACCTCTCCCCCCACAGTACTATGTACACGCTGTGTCAGATCGCTGGCTGGCGGCAGAAACCGTGTGCGCTATCTCATTCCAACATCTGATTCTACCAGAGAAACATCCACCTCACACTGAACTACTGGACTTACAACCACTGCCCGTCAGTGCATTAAACAATCCCAACTATCAGATGTTGTATAAGTTTACACACTTTAATCCAGTACAGACCCAGGTATGTTATCTGCTCTTCAGTGCATTACTGCGATTCTCATTATTTTGGGAACTCAGACATTTCAATGGCTTGTTGTGAAATTAATTTTTCGCTGCCGTCAATCAAAAATAATCAGTCGGTAGCTTTGATAATTTTGACTAATGGCAGTGAAAAACCAAATTCTAACTCGCAACTCGCAACTACCGAGTTCGCAGAATATTGAGAATCGCAGTAAAAATGCCAGTTATCAGATTAAGTTTACTCACTTTATCTCCCGTTAATGCGTTAAGCAGATTTGATTCCATGCGATAATCACGCGTGTGTTCCCATTTTTCACGCACTGTCCACTCGACATACTCACTCTATCAGCGTTCAGTTACTTACTATTTGGTAATCTTTTTCAGGTATTTCATACTGTGTACAACACCGATCATAACGTACTTCTCGGAGCACCGACAGGCTCAGGAAAGACAGCCGTAGCAGAACTTGCTATATTTAGAGTGTTCGAGAAATACCCGGGATCCAAGGTATGAGGATTTCACCAAGATGATGTATGCGCCTATTTTATGCGCAAATTCTATAATTGTAACTTATGGTACAGACGCGTCTCACTGTTGGTACCGTTACCTTACGTTATCCAGGTATATTCACTGGTTGATGACAAGTATTCTTGCGCACAATGATTGACTAAACGGATGTCGTCAATTCCTTTCAGTAACCGTGTCGCTATCTCCACGTTATCCGAAATCTACTCGTCATAATTTCTTATTCTAAAGTTACTTCCTAAAACGGCGGGGATGTTTTCATTTGAATAAAGCAATATGCAAGTTTTCTTTTTCCTTGTTTTTCATTGTTTTAGTCTATAACGGTTCTTAAAGATGAAAATTTTGTATCATTGATATTGATGTCATAACTATTTTCGTATCGTTGTTAGACGGTCTACATTGCGCCTCTCAAGGCTTTGGTACGCGAACGAATTGATGACTGGAAAGTGCGCTTTGGGCAAAAGTTGGGTAAAAGGTAAGTTTTAAATGAATCAAAATACAGTCCGGTAGAGCAGGATGAAGGTTGTAGCTTAAATTACGAGATAATGCACCAGTCTTTCCTGGGAATTGACTAGAAAAAGTGTTTTAAATAATTGAGAAAACTCAACAATTCAAGCCAGACACGCATGTATATATGAAGTGCTTCGTCTGCGTTGTTTTTTTTTTAAAGGAGATTTTATACAATGTGAAACCGTAAAACCTGCATTAAAACTGATTCGCCTTTCCCGACTCGAGGGGAGGAATAGGTTCGAGTCGAGTTCGCAAAGCATCTATGGATTGTTTGGAAGGACACGAAAAATGACGTCACTGCGCCAAATTCATTGTGTTTGAATTTATCCGAAGAAAGCAATATTCTAAACTAAGAAGACATTCTATGAACAAAACTCACTAAAGTATCAATAGTATTGTAGCTTAGCAGATTTCTATTGTGCAGAGGAGCAAAAACTCCACGCAAAGAGATTTTCTTGATTACTACAAGTACTAAAACCACACACAAAAATAAAGGCAAAGGCAAAGACAAACAAACAAACAAAAACACACACACACAAGAAAAGAAAAAAAAAAAGAAGAAAAAAAAAAAAGCAATGTGACCCTTTCGGGATTCGAACCCGGGTCTGCCAAGATAATTTAAGCAAAAATACTGTGAACACACTAACCATACCCCCGAGACATTCCCTTGAAAGCTGAGGCGCAGTATGGATTTCCGAG
>WUAP02041229.1:0-18651 GCA_015163945.2 Stichodactyla helianthus | reverse complement strand
GGAACGATCGCCACAGGTATACCAAAATAAAAATTATCTTGATCGCGCGACTTACTAATATCAGTGATTCCAGTACAATATGTAGTCTTTGATTCTCAGGAGAATAAAATTCTATTGTTTTGTCCTTCAAGATGAACAACTTTGGGAATTGCTGCAAGCGGTGTATTGGACAAAATCGGCCATTGTCGTCCACAAATTAAAGTGAAACATAAGACCCTTGTGTATATTCTGATAAACTGACTATTCCCTTTAATGAGTGAAGGATACTTACGACTGTTTTCTGAACAGTAGTACGACGATAAAACAAACCAGAGCGTAGAGGATACCCAGGCAAGCAAGAAATATCAAACCACCGAACAATGCACGATGAATGTATCGCGCCTCACGTGTCTCGGTCACTTTCTTGTAAGGAGTATTCGCTACAAAATTCAAAATAGTGTTTAGCAGTGGCGGATCCAGGATTTTAAAAAGGAGGATTCCAAAATATATTGCCGCCACACAGAAAAAGCTGGTACGATCAGCTTCACAAAGGGGGTTCCAATTTCATTCTTCTGAGTGCAAAGCAGCTGATTAGCTCCACGAGATCTCACAAAGGGGGGGTTCCATGGGACTCATGGATCCATCCCTAGCAACTGTAATCAAAATGCAGTGTCAAGTCTTATAAGTTTGTTTACTACCCGTTTTAGAAATTACGAAACTATCGCTCAAAGTCTACTACAGCCTATATCCTTGGTTACCCAGACCCCACTCGGCAAACGTTTACGAATAAAGAGAAAGGAGTCTGGGAGAATTAAACGTTAAGTTTTGAAAGAATTAAAGCGGCACCTGAATGTCCATGTTCGAACCAAACCAGCTATTAAAAATGTAGATGACGATAAATGACGTAATGTTTTTGGTACGACCTAGTTCTGGACAAGCACTTTACTCACTTTGTTAGAAACTGAGAAATTTTTTTTCTTCTATTCTATCAATTGGAATTGCATGTCATGAATTCTATGCTTCTTATTTTGCAAGACATGCGACTTCGACAAGCGATATGACATCGATGCAACACTTGACATGCGACATAGGGCTTTAAACGCTCAACAAATTACTTCCTTACCCAGCCACGTGACCTTGTTCTCGGTATATGCCCCTGTACTAAAGGAGTATATCCCGGCCTCCTCGCTAACTGGGTTACTGTTTTCATCTAACAAAAGAAAATTAACCTCATATTAGAAAATGACTTAAAGAATCCTAATCATCCGCAATGGATTGCGCACCGAAGATAGCCAATCTTCAGTCAATCCACCATTTTTTCTGCCAAGCAAAATGACAGCTCTCGAAGGTAAAGCTGTTAGAATCCATTTCCATCGATCTTGTTTTTCATGCTGGGGCATTTATACCCATCAGAGTATATTCATACATTGTCAGTTCATCTTTTAACGCAGATATTTTAAAGTTTAGCATCGAATCTAAGTTATGTCAACAATAATAATTTAGGCACGCAGTGTATTGTGGTTGACTCCACAAAAAATCCTTTCCTCGAGTATTGTTCCTGGAGAAATGTTGGAGAAATTCTGAACCGTTAAAATTATTAGTTTATTATTTAAGATGGTTTCTTTTGTTATATTTTCCAAAATGGTGGTCATGTCTGTTGTTATTACATTCTCCTGGGAATGTTTACACGGCAGGTACTACTGCGGTTCTCATTATTCTGCGAACTCGGACATTTCTAATTGATTTTTCGCTGCCGTCAATCAAAAATAATCAGTCGGTAGCTTTTATATTTTTGACTGGCGGTAGTGAAAAACCAAATTCCAACCAGCTGAGCGGAAAAAAATTCTCTAACTAATCACGGTCCGTTGTGATATTTCATGGCCGGCCTATGTTCAAGCACGATTTTCAACCTGAAAACAATTGGAAATTTAATCCGATGTATTTTGAGGCCTAGAAAAGTCCAAAAGTATTAAAAAGAGTGAAATTTTATCTTTGTGTTATCCAAAACCACACGAGAAATGATTTTCAAAGCAAAGAGTGAGGGCCGGAAGTTTTGTCCAACAATGCTTTGTGCAGCTAGTTGTTCGCTCAGCGGAACGGGCAGCTCGCAACTACCGAGTTCACACAATATTGAGAATCGCAGTAACTATCATCAACTGTTTTTTTTGTTTTGTTTTGTTTTGTTTTGTTTTGTTTCGTTTTTTGTTTCTTTGTTTGTTTTTCAAAGTCTCCATGTATCCAAACGTTTTCTTACAGGAATTCGCCACTACTCGTCCATACACACTAAGGGTTTTGCTCCAGGGGCAGGCTCCCGGGTTATTTTACACAACTAGTACACACGAGAGAGCATGGTGCAGGAGCTTGCTGCATGATGTGGTCATGCTCGCTGATATTTAACCAATTTAATATCAGGAAGCGTGAGCCAGGGTCAAAATTCTGCTCCCGCCACAACCTTTTTTACATGAAATCTTTGGTACACATGAAGATAGGAACAAAGCCACCCGGGCCCTTATTGTGTAGGGACTTTTAAGGCTTCACTGCACACGCGCTGACACCATCTTGTCCCAGATTTCTGTCCATAAAAGAATCTAGGCAACAAACCTTTGACGACAACTTGCTCAACTGACATTTCAAACTTTCTTTCCCCGTTGTTTAAGTAGCTTACAACTTTCTGAAAGAAAAATTTAAAAATCGTATAACTTTTTTTAGCTCGAACGTCAGTCACGTCTTTTTAAAGTCTGCATAAGTTTTTCAGACTAGCTTGGAATATAAAAAGATAAAAGAGATGACGTCATTTCCTGATCCCTTACTCACCAGTTTTGGAGATCCAAAGTTTAATGCTAAGGCTTCCCTGTAAAAGACATTAGTCGCAGCTATGTCTCCATAGGTAACGTTCTCCAGTGATTTTCCTAATTTTCCAATTGAGTTCTTCAGCACATGCGCAATAGACCACACCGCATCATAAGCATATATCATGACGTCATTGACACTTGTGACGTTAGCTACTTTGCGTAATGTATCAAGTACTTGAGTCGTATTCTGAAATATTGAAATATTTAGGAATGAGAGTCTGTGTGGGATATGAGTGCATTTAGTGGAAACATAGCAACGAAAAAAAGTCTGATTTATATTTAACAATTAGACTACAAGTTCGAGTTTTCTATCGGCTGATAGTTGACGAGGGCGAAGCTCGAGTCAACTATCAAAGCCGAGAGAAAACGAGGACGATTAGTCTAACTATTTTAGTAAAAATCTATTTTTCTTTCTCTGGAGTAACATTTTACATTTTGTAGTAATACTTCGATATCTTCACTCGTAAGTTCTTTAAAACGCGTCTCAGGAAAAGCCGCAATCTTGAATTTTCTCTACTCCCCTTCCAATTTCAATAGAATAGAGTACCAAATCAGAGCGCGCGATTTGCATTAGAATATCTAGTAGATTTTTACTAAATATCAATATATAGCTATTTCAATTAATGTTGTCGCTGAAAAAAGCCTAAAGGCTAAAGGCTAAAGGATGTCGAGTAAACATGGCTGCCACGCGAGGAAAGCCTGTTTCTTAGATTAAATCATGTCGGTATTGAAAATACATTAGTTTTTTTTAATTGGACTCGTAAGAAAACAGTTTAGGCCCATCACACAAGAAGGCTTTCATTTATTAGAGAATTGGGGGGAGAGGTGGGCAAGCTTATAAGGGTGTTATCACAAATATTTGAAGCTTTATGCATAGAGTAGGGGCGAAGGGGGATCAAAATCGTGCAACTTGTCATTCAACATTGTTGAGTTGCAAGTTGCAGAGTAAATGTTCCTCGTATTACCACTCCGCGCGCAACAAATTTTCTTTGAAGAGTAGAGATGGCTTCTACTTCGTGTAACAAAGAAAATTTGAAAATTTGTTGTGCGCGGAGTGTTAATACGAGGAACATTTACTCTGCAACTTGCAACTCAACAATGTTGCATGAAAAGTTGCACGATTTTGTTGCCCGTATTACCGCACCTTAACCCATCATGAAAAGGGTGTCTTAGGTGATATCGTAAAGGCAGACTAGAACAGATATAGCTTAACCACCTCGAATTTAGCCCTAACTACTAAATTTTTGCTGGAATGTCATTTTTCCGAGCCTTCTCTATTACTATCTTACCTTTTGAGAATGGCTGAACTTTGCACTGTTTGTATAATCTTCAGTGGTTGGTTTTACAGAAAAGTAATTCCGTATTTGACACGTCATTTCAACGCTTTGACAGCCGCCAATGTCTTCGGTAGGCCCGGGATTCCACCATCCATTGTTGTCCGCCATTTGAAGAAGCCAGACATAGTGTGGACCATATAAACCATTCCTATGTGCCTTTAAATAAGAGCAGAACTCTTTAGCCTGCGCCTAACTGAGAATTTTACACTTCGAATGATTAACCTCGCCATATTGTACACTGGTAGGGATACCACAAGTGAGAGTTAAATACCGAGAACGTCGGCAATAAGCCATATACATCCCGAGGGCCGTAGGCCTGAGGGATGTATAGGCTTATTGCCGACGTTCGAGGTATTTAAGTGTCTTATTTCATACTCGAGAAAGTTTTCACAAAACGGCAATTCTCGAGAGAAAACAGTGCGATAATATTTACATATTCATACATTCATTGTCTTTCTCAGCAATAAGAGCATGCTAAGATGATAATTACGTCAGAGTGAATGCTTTGACTCATCTCACACGGAGGAGGGGATGCAAAGAGATCACCTGATGACTCTTGGGCTTGCAAACTTTCGAGCCGTGAGAGCGGGGTTGACAATAAGCCAAGTTCTCACCACGGGTCAATAACTAGATACATCCCTCATTAACGTATTCACAGATACATCCCGATGAATAACAAAGAAAACCGTGTCAAGTATGAAATAACTACCGTTAGAGACACTAGAATAACTGTGAGCACGTATAGATACTGATTTTTATGGATAAATTCCGTCCTCCGTCCTTGAGTTTAAATATTAATCTTAAAGCTTAGCTAGTTGCAACCAGCCTTTAGAGAGCGCTCGTCGAGTTTCAAACTTTAATCACGCCTTTTTCACCCGGCGGCCACGTTGATTAAAACAATACGTTTATGCCCGACGAACCTCGCATTTAAGCTCTTCAGAAAGAGTTTAACCGGGCATAAGCAAAGTCTTTATTCTCATAGGAATAACTGTGGCCAACGTGTGAGAAAGATCTATATCTGAAAGAATCAATAGCTACTTGTAACCATTAGTCTATTCGTAATTGGCCGCTTTTTATCAAGTTCGGTGGGAGTACGTGGATCGCTCAGTCTCCAGAGCCAGAGGCTCATGTCTAAACTGCCAACGCCAGATCGAATTGGAATTTAGATGTTAGTTTTTGCGGAGGGAGGAAAACCGGAGAACCCGGAGAAAAACCCTCGAAGCACAGGAGAGAACAAACAAACAACTCTACTCACATAGCGGGTTCGAGTATTGAGTGCATAAAACTATGACTTCATTGATTCCCAAAAATAAACATAACCTACCTGACAAAACAATCTCCTGGCTGTAATATCCAACGGAAACAAACCAATAATCACGTGAATATTTTTATCCTGTAAACCAATCGAAGTAATGTTACTATGGTTACAATGGGTGTGTTTTCTCTCAAGGTTTATAAGACGCTTTTTTACTTTCTCATCCAAATTGCAATGAAATTTCGGCTCGATTAACACCGTGATATCGCGTCCCAATACCACTTGCAAGACGAAGATGAGCATCGATGTTCATCTTCCAATGGGCCTTTATCGAATTCTCGCAAATGATGTATGACAGTGAGGCTTCGTGTGAAATCACACTTTGTGGCGTGAAATGGCTGACTTGTTCTGTTGTCACTCTTTTCTCTATGACTTGTTCACAGTTCACTCGTAAAAATAAATTTTTAAACAACAGAAAAATTCAAAGAAATGTTACATGAAATCTTTGGTACACACGAAGATAGGAACAAAGCCACCCGGGGATAAAAGAATCTAGGCAACAAACCTTTGACGACAACTTGCAAGCCACCAAGTGTGATTTAGCACGACTCACCTTCATGCATCATTTTCGAGAACTCGGAAGTGGCCTATTAACGTACCTGTATTGTTCGTACAGCTCTCGCTGGGTCGTTCGGCTGTAGTCTGACCTCAGAAAGAACATTGATTTTTGTTTGGCTTTCTATACGAGTCTTTAGTTGGTTAGAAAGCTGCAGGGAAAATAAACAAAATCAAAGATTCTTCAATACAACTAAATTCAGACGTCACAAAAATAAATTAAACGACGAGAATTCAATTTTGGCACCATTCACAATGGTTTATAATGATTTATTATAGAGTGACAAAAATATATTTTTGTGTATTATATAACAGGTTATTTTAGTTCTCATAATTTTTAAATATTCGATTTTTCCTTTTTATTATTTGCGAACTTACCGATTTGCCCCAAGCCGTCACGTGGTATACGTTGCGTTACAGTCACCAAAAAGTTCAGACATTGTTGTCTGATTGCCGTACGAATGTACTAACTATGAACAAATTATCGACTTGATTTATTTATTTGGCTCTCTAAATATCACCAAAATCTTGTTATTCAACCCTGATTTAAAATGTCCTTGCTGTTTTTAAGGAGAAAAATTGATAAAACATGTTGATAATTTGTTCAAAAGTTAGTGCATTCGTACGGCAATCCCGGGACGGCAATTCGATAATGTCCGAGTTTGTTGACAACACAAATTTGCACAAATTGTACCACGTGACGGCTTGGGGCCGATCGGCGAATTCTTCCTATTCACCAGTTTCGATACATCGGTTCACTGACCAAACACAAAGCTCTCGAGCGAGGCGTCAAGGTCCAGTGGCCTTAGTTTCAAAGGATTATGCAAATATCCCCTTGGAGCCTCGGCTAAATGCTTTGTGTTTGATCAGTGAACCGATGTATGGAAACTGGTGAATCTCGCTATCCAGGTGATCTCTAAAATGTGCCAGGCGTCGGGTGCGGTAGACGAAGAAAAATCCATCCCATAGAGCCCTTGCGCGCTAAAAAGTGTCCCGTGTCCTCGGAAATTCGTGGTGAATGATTTGAAGGCCGCCTTAAGTGTTGGAACGTTGATCAATGAAGAAATTTGTCCAGTTGAACTATCTTTCGAACATTTTTACAAGCACCATCTTGTTTTCGAAATCAATAAACGATTAATTGCAAGTTACTGGATGGATTTTTTTCTCGCTGACCACAAAATGCACTCTGATTGGCTATTTCGCTTTCCTCAGATCACCTGGATGTAATGTTTTAATAAACTTATGTTCCATTCCATTCCAAAAGCTTGTGTACTATTCAGGGAGTGCCTTATAGTTTATTAACAATTGATTATTGCATGCGTCTGTAGTCAAGGAACATAGCGCAGTATCGTTTATAATGACATTACCTTTGCTTGGTGTATGCTGTCTCCATACACAATACCAACTTCTGTCCAGCCATAGAATTTTAAGAACGCTATTCTAATGTCGTCAAACGTTGCCATGGAGATGGAGGTGCGAAAGAAGTAAGGATAAATACTACGATAGTTGGCCAGGTACAAGTCGTTGGTGCCATAGGAAAACTAGAATTAAGAAAGAAAACTTCATAACTGCATTTCGAATCATCAATCAAAATATTTGAAACCCGCGTTAACACAACAAACACATTGTTCTTGTCGTTGTTTTGAGTACATTCTCAAGATCATTGTCATCATCACTTATCATCATTCAATCGTAGTAATCCTCGTCACCATCATCGTCATCGTCATCATCAGTAATGTCCTCACCATTATCATCATCATCATATTCAGACATTCTCATTTATAATCATCACCATAATCGTCACGTCATTATCATCATCATCATCTTCATCACCATCATCATCATCACCAATTTCTTAGTCATCATCGTCATCATAAATGTCATCATCACCATTATTATCATTACCAGTCTCATCATCACCATCATCACCTTCAGCTGCAGCAGCAGAAGCATCTTCATCACCACCATCCTCCTCCTCCTCCTCCTCCTCGTCATCGTCATCATCATCATCATCATCATCACCATTATCATAATCATCATCTTTTTTTACCTGTAACACTCCTTTTGACCCAGCGTGGTATGCTATGGCTCTTGCTATGTCATTATCAGCCGGTCCCAACAGCATGATCTTCTTCGGACCATCATTCAGGTAGCTAGAGACACCTGATGCAGAAGTGAAGTCACTATCCTGAAATAGAAAATCATTGATGATACACTTCGCTCCTGGCAAAGTGCTCCTCATTTGGGAATATGCTGGTTCAAAGACCCAGCATGAGAGATAGACACTCCTAGTAATGGGCTCCTGATCTGGGAATATGCTTGCTCACAGACCCAGTATGTGAGATGGACACTCCTAGTACGGGCTCCTGATCTGGGAATATGGGTGGCTCAGTACAGACCCAGTATGGAAGATGGACACTTTTAATAATGGGCTCCTGACCTGGGAATATGATGGCTCATAGATCCAACATCATGCGAGAGGGACACCCCTAGTAATGATAGGAAAGTAGCATACAATGATGATACATTACCCGTGTGTTATTAACCAATAGCTCTAAGTTGTATCCCGGCAGAAATCCAGTGCTGTTAATCTCTCGTATAGCCACCTTCGCGGCAGATATAACCCCCGGCGCGTCATTTGCAGTCAAGTCGAATAATCCACCTACATATAATGTCTTGGTTGCCATGGCAACACAAAGTAGATGACACGTGACCAGCAACGATAGAAGCCCCAGTGATGTCATCTTTATTCGAGCAAACAAGTATTAACCTATGGGGGAAAAAAGAAATTATCTTTGTTATTTCGTGATACATATATCTTGATTGACGTCACATGGGTTTGCTTGTTTAAACCCAAAGAATTATGGTATAGATTTGCAGTAAAACGTCTTTGGAAAACTTAACAAATATGAATTAATGAATTTTGCTTCAAAAGAAAATAACGACTAATTCTTTCTTTAAAGTACTTAAAGGATTAAATAAAATGTTTCAGTCATGCCTTAAAAGTTGTCGATGATGGCGTCAACCAGGCTTGTGGAATAGGTTAGCATATACAAAGTAGACAAGTGATATGAGATAGGTCATTTCAAAACCATGTTCTGAACAAATGATGCAAATGACAGCGAGTGCTAAAATAGCTTCGTTTGGCTGCCAGTAGCACTGGAATGTCCCAATATTAACGTACCTAATGACAGAATGTTGTTATAGTTACATAGACACAGACCTTGCAACAAGACCTTTATCCTTGATCTCTAATTGCCTTTGGCGATGAAAACTTTTGAAATTATGTGCATCTGGAGCTCGTAAAGTGACCAGTAGATTAGACTATCTACTAGAAAATATGCTTCAGCTTTGAAAACAAACTGCACTTTATAAGAAAGCTTTAGCCAATTGGCAAAGGGAAGAAAACAGAATTGCTGTCGTTTCCTAATCGAATTGCAAGCGAATCCGTTCATTAATCCTGCTTCTATACGATCCGAACAAATGAACTTTTCAATCCCTTTTTAGGTTCTTTTTGTTAAAGTTGCCCGTATCAAAGTTTTTAATTTCTTCAGTCGAATTATGCAGAAACGTGTCTCACCATTTGCCTTGAGTCTTCATTGCAGAAATACGTACATCCCTAACTGATTTGAACGATTGCGCTTGCCAGAAGCACTAGCCTATTTCTTTACTGTACAGTACTGCTAATTGTGTTGATTTTGAAAATACAGATGATATAATATTTAAACATCCTGGTCTGTAAAACCATATATCTTAAACATTGCACTTAATGACATCAGAAGAAAAGGAAAAACATTTATTGGACTATATCTAATAAGCCCAAAAAAGTCTTAGAATAAAACCGACGTAGATTCATTATAACTAATGTGATAAAAGTTTGTGTGGTCCTAATGTGTAGGTTGAGAACACTGATTGGAGATGATAAAAGGGTTTGACAGTTGCCACACACGATGACAATTCTGGAAGTTTGTAGAGTAAACTTTTTTCCATATCAAAACAAAAAAATTTTTGCTTTGGCCCCCCCCCCCCCCCCCCGCTTTTTCGAAGACAATTTTAGATCAATGTCAAATATTTCAGCACAGTATACCAGTTGAAAAGATAGGGGAAAGTAAAACTCTTTTTGATCCGGTATTAGGAACTGTTTTAAAGAAAACTTGTAGATCCAATTAGTTATCATTTGAATTAGACATAGACACTTTGCACTACTTGGTCTATGGATTAAGGAGTATAAATGAAATTACAGAAGACTTTAGTTAATTGAATGATTAACTAAAAACTTTGAAAAATAAACTGGAAAAAAAAAAAAGAAGAAGACAAACAAAAGAGATAAAGACCGGAAAAGGAACAGGAAACTAAGGAAGAACGTGGGGATAAAACACAAAAAGAAAAAAACGGGGATGGAAACACGTCGGACAAAGGGATAAAGATATGAAGGAAGGAAGGAAGGAAGGAAGGAAGGAAGGAAGGAAGGAAGGAAGGAAGGAAGGAAGGAAGGAAGGAATACACGGAAAAATTTCAACGAGAAGCAACTAGCAGACAAAAAGAACCCATGTCAACTGGAATTCTTTGCGATCAATCCTGCTACACGATATTAGTTTTCCGTTTATACAGGAAATGCTGAACAGCCAAGAAAATGTGCCATTATGTATGCTTCAAAATGTCGTAGTACTGGGCTTTCAACTGGAATAACGCGCTGGGAATTGAAATTATAAACTTATATTTACTCTTTGCCTTTAGAGAGCTTCGCGCTGTTCCATTGAATCAATACTTTACTGTAGATTCAATGAATCAAACTTCATGTGCGCCTGAAGAAAAGGATTTGGATAATGGATGGTGCAGACGAACGAGATAGCCAAGAACGACAGTTGTTTGGATAAACAAAGGCCGTCTCTAGGGTGTTAGCCCGACGAAACCTCACAATATAACCTAACAAAGACCATAGCAAAACATATTGCGTATCCAAGCTGACAGGAAAATCTTAAATCAAACAGTTTTATAATTTAACTGGCATCCATAATTAGGAATACTAAGATAAAAAAAGTTTATGTCTGAGTGAAGTCAAGGTGATTTTGCTGCTAACTACGATTCAAAGCAATAACAAATAGACCTTTCCCGAATTCGCTTGAACGATTTGTATAAACATGAAATACTTTCAGGTCGAAGTATAAATGTGTACTCCAACCTCGACTTGAGACCATTGTTTCGTGTGGTCATTAAATCGAATTCTTGTAAGACTTTTTAGAATAGGAAACTTACGGCTAGGATATAAAGCGCGATGCTTAAAATTCTCTCTAAACATAAGCTTTATAAAACGCGGCTTTTCCATGTTTCATGGTGTTTTATCAAATGGGATATGTTGGGAAGACACGAGAAACGTCTTAGGGTCACTAACATTCCAAGTGTTGCAACAGCATAGAACATGGAAAAATAACTCGTTTTATAAAGCTTTTTCTAAAAATAAAAGATGCAGTGTAGCTATTTTATAAATTGTTTTATAAGAAAGTAAACGTTAGAGAGAGACGTTCAACCTTTTCGCATTGTTCATTAGAAGACAAATGGCGTAAACACTACTTTTACTTAAATATTATTCAAAGCTCTGTCCCCCGACTGTACATGCAATAAAAAAGCTGTCCAGGTTAATCTAGATTGCTAAGCTTGAAAACAATATAACCAAGTACAAGTCCTGTTTATTTAGTCTTACTCTCCCGCCTTGAGAATTTAAATTAGCTGTAAAATGGAGTCTAAATGATAGTTACTAGAAAATTGAATTGCTCTTGTTGCGGAAGCGTCGAGGTTTCGTAAAAAACTTTAAAATCTTTATTTAAATAGGCTTGACAAATGCGAACTCTTTACATAGAATTCAGCATCGATTCATATTGATTCATCTTTTTGTATCTTAATTCAATATGCTTTTATGCTGTACAAGTTAGAAAGTAATAAAAAAGCTTCAAACTTGAAATAATGCCGAAATCTTCTCTCGAAAAAGATAAATGCCTTTTGAAAAAGCTAAGCAAATGTGAATCATGTTCAAATGTTCAAATGAGCGAACTACGGTTTTGTTTTTGTTTTTTTTTTCCCTCTCTTTTCCGTATAACAATATTACGTCTTCGTCTTGTTTTACCAACTTAAGCCAGAACTGGCATACAGAACCATGTTATTTAGAAATAAGATACAATAAGTGGTTTCAGTAATTGAATAGTCAGTGGAAAAGTTTGCTCTGTTTTAAGTAAAGCTTTATGACGTGCGGCCCTTGAGTTTGGCGTTTGAGCAGGACAGTTGCCATAACACTCTACCGATCAAAGCTTCTAGCTACACGATATCTTTGGAATAAAGTGGCTTAAAAAAAAGAATCTGAATCAAAAACAACTTATCTAAATTGTCCGTATTATTGCTTCTTTTTAACACTTAAAATTATAATTGGGATTGTCTATGTTTAGAGAAAATTAGATGAAACAAAGTACAGTAAGTTGTACTTATGGCTGCAATGAGTTCAATGAGTAAAAAGCACGAAGGCTAAGGTGCAGGCTACTTCCTGTTAAAAAAAAAAAACAAAAAAACTAAGCTTTAACAACAAGAAAGACCTTTAATTCTACATTTCTACTATAAGGAAAAGATAGTTTTCACTCAAAAAAAGCGCAAAATACTTAGATTACAGTCATAGCTACTGTGCAAACACTGTCGTTCACAAGAAATCAAAGTTTGACTTGGCAAACTCGATTGGCCCGCAGATTTTGTAAACTTTGCTCGTGTTTAAACTTTATATTCCTTCTATAATGTCCTTCCCCATGACAATAAATAGGTTTTCAAATCTTGGATATACTTTAGGCTATGTTTTGAAAGGGGTTTTATGGGAATTTTCGGCATAACAAATCGCCTTTCTAATCTTGAACGCAAACTTAATGGGAAGTTCGTGATAGATTCCGTTTCGTGTAGCAATTTGCTTGCCTTTGCATTCGAAATTATTCATTCTAAATTACTCTAAACTAGCCCAAACGTCAACTTAAATTCTCAGACATTAGAAAGCAAACGACCATGTCTACAAGACGACTGGAAAAACTAAACATTACGAAGTTAAAAAGCATACCTTCAGCTAGTGGCAACGTGAACAGCTCCATCATTAAGCGATATTGAAAATGAAAAGTACGTTTGGTCAAAAGACCAACACTTTCAAGTGATTTGCTGCCATTAGTCTCTCCACTGCTTCTCTTAGAAGCCGTAATTAAAACAATTTAAGGATTCTAGAGTTTCTTAAGTCGCTTAGTACGTCTGAAGTCATTGTGTACATGACAGCAAGCCCCACGTTTTACGACAACGCATTAGCATACCTGACAAGTCAAATTGACTTGAATATTACTGAATCCAAGAGCTGTTTGCCTAAGAAAAGCCTCCATTTTATAGACCTGTCTGCGCGAGAATTAAAAGAATAGCTAAGTACAAAGCTAGCAAACAGCTTATCTTGGGTTTAGGGATGGATAAAACCAATGCAATGAAAAAAAAGAAAGTTTCAAAAATTTTTACGACTTATACAGTTACACTTTTAATAAAGAAACTGAAGTCTCTGCTCAAAGATTTGATCTAGTATTTATTATCAAATTTAGCTTTCAAAAATTGTTGAGCTTAAAAAAAAATAGAGGTATTAAATATTTTTACGTCACTTTAATGTAAACATAACTGTTAATTAATCTTAATATACTTTGAAGAATACACAAAATTTGACGTAATCTAGACACACGTTCAATGGCTTTCTAAATAACGCTTGCGCCAGAAACCCTCATATGTCGTTTATAAAATGCCTCTTAAAGTTTATTAATCTTGTGAAGTACAATACCTGAGTCAACGTAAGACCTTATAAAGCTTCCCCTTGCAGATTTAGAAAAATGAAAAAGTGGTACAAAGATCTTTCTTGGATTTTCTTTACTTTAAATTTTAGGAATTTTTAAAAGTACGTGATCGGTGTCAAAACCCTCTACACCTGGATTAAACAAATCGCTCAAGATAATAATTTCTTTGTTTGCAGGATTAAGGTAGATGCATCCCAGTTGCTATGGATACACCTAGAGTGGACTTCATCCAACATGGCTGCCACTTTTATTCCCTTAGAAACAAACCACCTCTAGTGAACATCATCCAAGATGGCTGCCACTTTTATTCCCTTAGAAATGACTACAAACCACCTCTAGTGAACGTCATCCAAGATGGCTGCCACTTTTATTCCCCTAGCAATGATTCCAAACCACCTATAGTGAACATCATCTAACATGGCTGTCACTTTATTTCCCTTAAGAATTATTCCAAACCACCTATAGTGAACATCATTCAACATGGCTGCCACTTTTATTCCCTTAGGAATGATTACAAACCATCTATAATGAACATATCATCCAAGATGGCTTCCACTAATTTTATTCCTTAAAAAATAATCTGAAATTTGACGACTTCAAACTTTGCCTACCTAGTCTATTCCAAAGATTTCAGTAATTGGGGAAAAATCGCTAAAAATGTGATTTTTAAATATAATTCTATTTTTCCCTGTTTCTTGTTAATAATTACTTAATCAATAAACTACATACAGTTTATTTTTAAAAGACGAATTCAGCTTCAAAGAAATTGAAAATGGGTCTTAAAATGAACTACAAAAGAGTACCGTCTCTTTCTTATTTTTTTCTTTTCTCTTATTTCAATCCTTTCTTTCTTTTACTTTTTTAAGCAAGAACTAGCGACACAAACCTTGGGAAAATCGGTACTAAGAAATCGGTAAATAACACCAAGCTTCGCGACACTGTGTACATTTTGTGAAGTTCGTCAGAATGACTAAATGCCAAGCATGGCTCTTTATATTAAAATATATGTAATTTGTTTACAGTAGATCCTTGTGATCCAAACAAAATATTAATTTAAAAAGATAACCATCTCTATTTTTTTATATTCAAAGCTATTTAAAAAGTAAACGCAATTAAATCATAATAAACGTGTAAGTTTACTAAGTTTTTCATCAACCTTTGTAACAGACTTCACTGTTCAAGACCACATCTTAATTAATTGGTTTTCCATCATGTAAAAAACCTGTGGCCCGTGGCGATTCATGAATCGGTTAGGAAAGTACCCCAAAACAATCATTCAAACGTGCCAGCCTTAAAGTTTCATTATTACAAGTGTTGAACGAAAGCCAATTTAGATTGTTCCTCTATAGCTCAGGTAACCATAACTCCGCTGTTTCTAATAACTGTTACTATAGCAGCTGCACCATATTTCACCCATATTAATGAAAATCAAATTGTACTTTTCTTTTCTATGGACGAAGTTAGCAATCAATAAAAGAATACATGAATTTTTGGCGGAAAATCCTATTTTTACTTGAGAGAATATCCTAACTGCTTTAAAAAGTCTTTAATTTTGAAACTATGCAGAACATGACTAGAAATATATTTTTGAAATTGGTTGCAAATTTTCATCTATTTTTCCTATTTCTATCCCAAATTCAAATAAATTTAGAGCTTCAAAACATCTCTCTCTCTTTTTTGTTATTTTGTGAGCGCTTTGCAAGAATCTGCTTTCTTTCATTCCAGTCCTGTTAAGTCTTTGTGTAGATTGAATTTGCAAATGAGACATTCAGTCAAATCCAATCAAAAGCTATTAGATTTATTTAGTGGCTGCCAAAAATACGAAAAAGAATTTATTCAGCACTTTAAATGCTTTAAAATCAACAGAGAAACGGTTTTAGCAACCAAAACGTAGTTTCAACAGCCGATCAGTTCTGAAAGACTAATGAACTAACCTTGTCAGTAAAGATTCACTTCTCTAAAAAGCTTCTTCAAGACTACGGCTCGTTTAGACCATATGGAAGTAGCATTGACCTGAACAATACGAATTTGAGGGATTATTTCGGTATTGTCTAAATGTTTTAAGATTATAGGAGATGCACACAAGATCGAAGGGAGATGGCTTTCCCTTCCTTGTTTTAACGTAGTGATTTCATCGGCCGTCGTTGAATTAAGTTTGTTTTTATCATCCATAGCAACATCGAATCTCGATGAATCGAAGTGAAAGATGAAGCAGTGAAGAGAAGTTTCTAGACTTAACTGAGCGTCTGTTCTCGCCATTGGTGGCCCGCTCTAGAATATTTGTATGAAGTTTAAGCTCGCCTTTGAAAAATGAAAATGAAAAACTGGAAAACTAGCTGAGAGACACGTTTCAGAACAGGTTAACGTTTTTCCTGTGTGAAGATTTTAAAATCTTTTTTCGTTTATTTTCCAAGTTTCCTTTAATTCCACGTCATTTAGAAATTTTCTTTCGCGTGGCTTCACTAAATAGGAAGCACTTTTTTTTTGTAAAGGATGCTGTTTATAAAAATTAACTTTATTTGTCACAAGGCGTCAGCTGATTGGACAATACAAACAACGTCACAGCGTGTCGTGTTTAGACTTGATGTCACTCCCAGCATGACGTCGAGACATAATAGAAAATCGAAAGAAATTTCAGTTATTCGCCATTGGAAAATCTCCTTTAGGGAAAAAGAAAATGCAAAGGAGTGACTTAGGATTCTATGGTTATGGAATCTAAGTTTACAGTTTATTGAAAGAAAAAACAGTATGGACATTGAATAGTGTGTAATGGGTTTTCCAAAATATGAGCAATAGAATTTCTTTTCAGAAACAGTTTAAAAACTGTGCTAAAAAAAGCTTTTAGACAAATAAACAGATAGACCGACAGCCACCGACGGACGGACGGAATGACCGACTGACCGACCAATTGACAGAGTACCGGCCGCGACTGCCGGACATGCAGACGGACGGAGTGCCTTTCCGACCGACTGACGAACAGACAGGCAGACGGAATATTGACCGAGCGACAAACAGACAGACAAATCATCCGACCAATAACAAGTAGGTGGCTAGGTAGTCGGGGATGAAAAGAATCGGAGGAAAAAAGAAAGAATGAGGCATGGGAAAAAGACTGGAGTTTAAACACAGGTCGTCAAGGTGACGCAAGCGAAGAATTAACGATTCAGGAACAAAGTCAATTATTTCAAGAGGATTCAGGAATCTTATGCATTATATGGTATGTAAAATATTTTTGCTGTAGGCGAATTCATTTATTTTACTTGTATGCGTTAGTTTTCTCTTGTATTTGTTGTTTTTGTGTTGGTATTGTAGATGTTGTGCCTTTGTTTTAGTTTAATTCAGTGTTGTTGCTGTTGTTTTTGCCTTCATTGGTTTTTATTTATTTGTTTTGCTGTTTTCAATTTTTTAAAAATTTTTCTGCTGTTATATTTAATTTTTTGTTATTTTTATTTGTTTTGCTGTTTTAAGACTTTTTGTTCGTTTTTTTTTAAATTAATTAATTAATTAATTCTTTATTTTAATTGTTTTTGTTTTGTTTTTTGCTTTTGTTTTGTTTTCTTTTCTTTTCTTTTCTTTTCTTTTCTTTTCTTTTCTTTTGTTTTCTTGCGGGATTTTTTTGCTTCAAGTTTAATTAATCTCATCTCCTATTGATCCAGTTCACATAATTACAACCGCTAATTATAAAAACATCAATTACCAATAACATCATGTGGTTAATAGCCACTCTTCAAAAGATTTCATCCATTCAAGCATAGAAATAGGCTTCAAAGAGAGGCGTTAACAGCGTTCTTGTCAGATTGATTCCAGGTACTGACGTTATCAACATCTTAGAAGCCGAGGTTGATTGACGCTGAAGTTAATTCGATTATTTTTCCCAAATTCCAAACTCTCTAGAGCTCCAGTGCTACAAATTTTAAGAAAAGATCCTGGATATGAAACACTTATAGACAGAAATCCTGAAAAATGATTTCTATATTGTTAGCAATAGTGTTATTAGCATTTGAAGGTAAGTGGAGAAATTTTGGATTCAAACTCAAAAACCGGTTTTAATATTTCTTTGGATGTGATTTCTGACACCCAAAAGTATTGATTTAAAACTTCCACAGGGCGAAAATAAATAAAACACTATAACTCTCGAAGTATTCTCAAGTGTTTTCAACGATTCGACTTTAAGTACTATTTAAAGAGTCCGTGTTGTATCGGTGAATACATTTTCTCGATTCTGAATTTCAAAGTACATACGCTCTGTATATACAAAATCAACCCTCATAAATCTAACAGTCTTGGAGGGTTTACTTTCCCTTTTCCCCCCGATATTTTACTTAAATCTTGCATTTCCATATAAACACATGATATAGAATTCTACCAAAGCTCAGTAATAATTTGACTCTAGATTTATGATAATATTGATATAATAAAATGAATTTTTTCGTTTGTACTTGTGGGTTTTAACGATAAATAATGTTCATCTCTCGGTTGGAAAGTTTATTTCTATACCGTTCCATATCAATAGCAGCAGGAGAGAAGGAAATAAGAACGTTTAGTTTATTCCTCGTTAACTTTTTTAATTAGTATAGATCATGAAATGTTTGTAGCTGCTCAAAAATAGGAGTTTCTTGAGAAGTGTTTAGTGTTGAAGAGAAAAATAGAAATATGAATTTGATGTACTGTTTAATAAACGAGCAGTAGTGTTTTATCGGTTTTAGACCCGATAAAACACGATCTGCGAGTTTATTAAACGGCTTCAAACACGTCACATAAATAAGTTCAAG
>WUAP02041118.1:0-18658 GCA_015163945.2 Stichodactyla helianthus | reverse complement strand
GGGGGATACACATATCACTAGTGTTATGTGTATGGGGATACACATATCTTGGGGGTACACATATCACTGTGACACCGCCACTTATAACACAGTTCTACCCTTGAAGAACCAAAGAGTGCCATATGGCACGTACATGTGACAAGCTTCACGAAATTACAACTGTAACACTAATAGTTCTTATAATTAAATAATTTATGGATATTTGATGATTTCACACTTACTTCCCGGTTATAATCACTATCAAAACAGCGCCTTTTAAGTCGTCATTCAGTATGAACAGAAGTGAAAGAGAGAGTCCTTTTGCATACACCTCGATGAGATGGCGGCCTTTCGCGTTGAGTTGAGCTCAGTCTTCTCTCAGTCAGTCTTGTCAAAATGCCGTGAACTCTAGCATTCTTCTGTGAAGTGTTTACATTCCCGTCTTCAGTTCTCTGAGATGTCTGGATCAATAAAACGCGAGGAAGTTTTGCATGCAGGTTTTATAAACAAAATGTTGTCGCGAAGGTCATTCATATGCTCTAGCGCACTGGGTTTCCTGTGCTATATCACACAGGGAATCCAATATCACCATAAACACATAATCCAACTGTCTTTCATCCATAATCGATGATTACTGACAATGCTTAATTCAAACAGTTTGTTTACCACAAGCATGCATGTTTATTGTCATGAAAATCTAAAATTCATGCTCAGGCAAACTCAGTGATACATAATAGACCTTTACGACATAAACATGAAAACGAGGCCTAAGGGCCAACAGAATCAAAAATAGAGGTAAAATTGACTAGCAATGTCTTTTCATCTCCCAAATTCTGTACAGCTATGCTGTGATAGGAATATCATTTGACTTTCCATGCACTTTTCTTCAGATTAAGATTATAAACACAGCTTTTCTGGCTTAATATGATATTCTAAAGCCAGCTGCAGTACCATCAAGGTTTCCGTGGACTGTTTGCTGAAAATCTAAAAGTTTTGATCCAGAGATATCTCATAGAGAAACTGTCTTCACTGTCAGTCATAATCGCAGTCTTAATTTACTTTCATGAAATCTAGGCCATTAGGCCATATTTATGTTGCAAATGTTTATCTTAATTTGTATAAAATTTGGTTAAATTTCGCATTGATTTTCTCCTGCAATTATTTGTAGTTTGAGAAACTAGATCAAACACTTGAGAGTTTCATCCTCTATCCAAACACCTCAAACAGTTAAAAACTCAGCTTCATCTAGTTTTTTCAACTCACTTCTCAGTGTTTAGATATCGAATGAAATACTCTTTCTCGTTTAACATGACCTATTACATCTGGAATTATATTCCTTCCCTACTATTCCCTCAAAGTCAGAAGAAATGTTACAACAATTGTGATTTACAGCTGAAGATATTTTATTGTCTTTGGTGGTTTTTATTTTACACCTTGTAGCCACGGCTCTTGCGGCGGCCACGAGCTCGTTCAAACTTTCTTCCCTTGGCTCTCACATATGGCCTGGAAAAACAAAACCAAGAGTTAGATTATAAGTCTTAGAAATATTCTTCATTGGGGATCAGAAATACAGAAATTATGAAATACCAAAGGTCCCATAACAAAGGACCTTCTATCTTGATGTGACTTTAGGAACTGTTCACACCAGTGCAGTTTCAAAACCACCTAATATGCAAGAAAGTGTTTTTAAATGTCTCTACTTTAAAAATCATTTTTCAAATCTATGGATTTTTGATGAAAACAATCAGTATGTTTTTAGAACCTTTTAGTGTGCATGGTCTAAGACCAGTCCACTAAAAGATGAGTTAACTTACTTGGTGGAGCTATGTGGAACACCAGGAGCACGTCCAAAGTGCCTTTCTGCTTCCCGTGCCTTTCTAGGTCCTAAGGAAAAGCAATTATAAATTTGGTTTGGTTACAAGTATAACAAGTTAGAATAAACTAGCATATTCTAAGTGTTAATTTTGATAACACATTGCTATGGGCTGGTTCACACTAGCAACATAAGTATAAGTGGAAGCAACATACGCAGACTCAGTACCGGAGTGTTCACCTAGGTGTGAGAAAAGACAAGCACCGCTAATGAGCATTACACTACTGAGTCTGTGTATGTTGCTTGAACTTATGTTTATGTTTCTTGTGTGAAACAGGCATATTTGATTACAGCAATGATATTAACCCTAAATAATGTCTACATCAGAGTTCACACTGTCATCAAGTGCCTCTTGGCTTAAGAAGACCGTCGTGACAAATATCATCCTTTGTAGACCCTTAAATCCTAAGATGTTAAGCTTGCCTAAAATTTTTCAGGGATTCCTTGACATTTTAAAAAAATAATTACATACATATCATGTCTGTGGATAGAAAACATAACATACCTTGTAAAAGAACTGTATTCTGACCAAGAGGAGCACGCAGGGCCAGCTGGTCAAAAGTGATGATCTCTCCACCAGCCTTAAGAATTCTAGCACGAGCACCCTCAGTGACTCGCAAGGCACAGATCTACATGCAAAAAAATCATATTTACGAGGTCAAAGTAGCCTTCCAGAGATATAGCAGTGGACCCAAGACTGAGCCTTAAGGGATACACGACTGGGCTTGAGCTTTTAAGACATTAGGGTCCCTCAAACTATGTTCAACTCTTGCTTTATGTTTGTGCATAAAATTAAAAGGCACCCTAGAAAAGTAGAGTAATTATTTACCAACCTTCAAGGCAGGAACTTCAAAGATTCTGGCATCATCAGTGATGGTGCCAACAACAACAATTGTCTTGCCTTCAAGTCCTGGGGATTTCATCTTACGGATCTGGCACATAAAGGAAGTAATATATCAAAAACAAGTGCAAATTTTTCATCGTGAGTTTCACACACCAAGAAACAGATGAAAGCAAAAGACAGTAGTTTGAGAAATAATTAGCAAAACTGCCAGCAGGATTCTGAATGCACAACAAATTAATCAAATTACTCCATCTGGACCACCAATATTAGGAACGGATTTGACAATAACCATTCACAGTTAGGGCTTGCAATAAAAGCCAGCAGAGATACTGGTCAAGGTGGCCAGTCAAATATGTTTTTGTTATTAACTGGACAATGTTTTAAGGTGATGTTACACAAGACAATTCACAACAACAATTATGTATACAATGTTGCAAGCGATGCTGCAAGTTTTTGAGGAAAATTAAAAAAATTGTAACATGTTGCTGTGACAGAGATTGTGTGGAAAATTTTCTCATATGCCATGTTACACATGAACAATTTCTTGCACGACATTGCAAATCGCCTCATGTAACGCCACCTTTAGAACAATCAAAAACATTTTTCCCCCTAAATGAACCCGAGTAGTCAATGTGATTACCAAAGCATCAATATTTGACTGATCAAGTTTCTAATCTATCATCCAATATTATCTCTGACTGTTTATCACTGTGAACAGTGTAAGGAGGGATGTGCTGCACTGCAGTCATGCCACATGTAAATAATTCCACAATTTTTTCCCCATACTTCATGATTTTTCAGTAAACGTAAAGTGATTCCTTCACATCTAAAGTCAATCTTAATTAAATGTCTATGCTCCACATCACCATCGTCACAAGAGATAACAGGTAATCTAATCAACCATATCTAGACAAATATATTTAGCATTAAAATACACAATATATTACAAATACAAAAATATATTTGATATAAATAAGTTGGATAACTTACGATGCGAGATAGGGCCAAAGGGGGACGAGTCTTTCGGCTCATGCAAAGCCTTTTTAATACGACTTGATTAAACGGTGCATTTGTTCGTCTGGCCAGAAAGCGGTAAAGCTGTGGTCAAAAATTAAACTTCTTAGCACCAAAGGACTCAAAACGCAGTAAATATAATTCAATAGTATAAACTAACCTTCACTAGCAACCTGATGTACAGGTTCTGTGATACTGGCTCCCGACGAAAATTCTTTTTCTGGTGTTTGTGCTTGATATCTATCCCCTACAAAAACAGACATAGTGAAAGAACTGTAAATAAACTTTCAGTTGGTAGAATTTAGAAGGAAAGTGGATTTACGATGGACAGGGATTTGATTCGATACTAAGAGAATTTTTCGCAAAACTGTTCTTACCATTATGGAGGCCGAAGAGGACGAATGACCGCAGTGCTCCCTGGGAAATACAAATCAGTCGGACAGAGCGTACACTAAGGGGATAGGGGTGGGTAGAATTTTGGATTTGGTTAAACAAATCGCTCTTTATTTGATAGTATGGCAACTCTTCACCCTCGTTATGGTTATGTCTCGTTATACTATTTGCTGAAAGATTTCCAGGATTTTCAGGATATCATGTTTCTTTTGATGTTGCTTAGTAATTTTCGCCAAAAACAGCGTCATATTGGTATAGGGTTAGGTTTTGAAATCTAAAATTTCCAAGATTTTGCTAAAAAAGAATTTTACGTTTTATTACAACATAAAGAAAAGTGTTTGCTGATGCACAAAGATATTTGCGCAAGATTCATCTTATAGACAAAATAAAATAGTCAAGTGAATCAAAACAAAAAGATCTTTGATGGGGCCAAATTACAATTCGTCAGGGAGGGGTGGGTAGGGATTGATAAGCTAGCCCATCGAAGATATAAATACGTGGACGTAAAAATGGCGGCAGGGTGAAGAGTTGCCATATTCTCAAATATTAGACAAAAGCTAGCTTAAACCGACTTCAGTATGGCACTACATCGTCCAACACTGTTCAACCTTATGAACAGTATCGTTGGAGTTAGTGTTTTATCATTTCCTTACTGCTTTAGTCAAGTAAGTTGCCAGAGTTCTGCCAAAATGAGGCGGGTTTGCTGAGGGGTAGCTAGAG
Organism: Stichodactyla helianthus; assembly: GCA_015163945.2. NCBI lineage: Eukaryota > Metazoa > Cnidaria > Anthozoa > Actiniaria > Stichodactylidae > Stichodactyla > Stichodactyla helianthus. Next base: position 13,835 of record WUAP02041118.1, on the reverse strand, counting down.
AATCCATTTACGATACTATCGTTTATCTTTGAACCCCTAGCGTAAAAATAACAATCTTTAGCTTATATCTAACTGACATTTTTTAAGTTATGTAAATATTATCTTTTAACTCGATTTTGTTGTAAGGAAAAAAGGAAATTTTCATTCACTAACTCTTGTACGTAAGCTCATAAGATATAAGCTTAAGCTTAAACACACGTTATAAAGACATTTTGATTAATTTGAAGCGACTTTAGTACATCTTAGAGGTTACATTTTATCCTAAACATTCATAGAGAGTAAGTTTGTAGGCTGGTTTTGACCCGTTTATTCGTTTATCTCCTAGAATTATGAATTATCTGATAACACTTAGATTGTATATCCGAAAGCATGGATATTCATGAGAAATTAAGGCTTATATCAAAAGCCGAATCTACAAACATTTTTTAAGGGAAGAGAGAATAACTACAAAAACTTTTTGTAATACAATATAAGATCAATGTCACTGTAATTTATGAGCAATCAGTGCCTTATCAAAAGCAGACTACTATCATTTCTATGGCAATGACTGCATACTGAGAAGCATTAGATGAAATACTCAAATATAGAATAATCATTTTTTTAAAGAATGGTTCGATTATTGTCTTCCAGTGTGGTGTTTTGCTTGGTCCGTTAGCCATGATAATGATGGCTTTTTTCACCAAAAAGAGCTGTTCTTTTCTACTTGTATCGAGTCAGTTAGGCCGTCGAAGAAGCTTTGAGTCTTTAGGTAAGTGTTTCTGGTAGACCTAGCTAACTGTTTTTGGTATAAGGGAGCAGTCATCAGTTAGAGGGTGGAAGAGCTGGTGCAAACTGGGAAGTCAGCATTTTTTAGGCTCCACGAGAGGGGCTAAGAGAGATAAATGGAAAATTCAGGAGGTCACCAAAATTCATGTGAGTAGAACTCAAAATGCACCAGTCCCCCCCTCCCCTGTAAGTAATGACTGATTCCTAAACAAACTCACTAGTCCACTTCTTTATTTATACTGAATACACACTTAAACTCGAGGTTTGTTTGTGGTTTGAGCTTATTGCTTAGAATCAACAATCATAGTCCATTGTGATTTTTCATGGCCAGCCCTCTGTTTAAGGATGTTCATGGGCATTGTTTCTGCACATCCTTTCTGCGCGCGCCCAAGCTCTTTTAACTGAGCGAGGAATGCCTGGATGATTTTGTTTACATACTAAATGCGATCAAATTCAAAATGGCAGCCACATTTTCAAAGTTCAAAGCCTCATATCTCCAAAATGAAGTCGGTGACCCCCATTTTTATTTTTGTTTTCTGAAACTACATTATAATATCTATCGTTACAGAAAAAATAAAAGAAATTTGTCTAGAGAATCAAATCAAAATTACATATTTTGTCTCTGATTGGAATACAATTTCAGGTAATTTTTAGGCTGCAAGCTCACACTCTTAGCTCCATATCTTTTCATGTTACTAGTTTTTATTGCAAAAAACAAATGCTAAGGAATTATTGTATCCTTCGCTAGACTTCTGCAAAGTGTGGGGTGTAGAATTTGCTTTTCATCGAAAATATGGCCTCTTCTTGACGAATTTCCATGTTTGTGTTACCCATGCATTTTTACTGCAAAAAGGGTAAGCTTCCACGCACTATGGCAGCTAAACGAATTCAGTGACCCCTATTTTTTATTTGCTTGTTTTACTTTTTATATGTTCTTCTTTCATCATGCAAAATTTGAAAAAAATCTGTCTAGAGGATCTTTTGCCCATGAACATCCTTAAGCACTTTTCTCTTCCTGAAAGCAATTGAAAATTTGATGCAATGTATTTTGAGTCTCAGAAAAGTCCAAAACTATTAAACAGTGAAATTTTATCTGTGAATTATCTAATAACCACGTGAGAAATGATTTTGAAAACAAAGAGTGAGGGCCGGAATTTTTGTCCAACAATGCTTTGCACAGCTAGTTGTTCACTCAGCTGGAAGCAATTGACTTGACTGATGGTTTGATTGTTTTAAATTTATCTTTTCAGCTCAATACACATATGGTAATACTGGAAAACTTGCTATTGAAATATGGTAATGCAATCATTTTGCTAAAGATGTTATAGAATTATATTTGTTGAGAAAAATCAATCCTGTTGCCAGGGGGTGTTATTTTGGGTCACTCAAGGTCCAACATTATGATAGTTTGGTCCATTTTAGCCTCAGTCACACCCCACTCCCCCCCCCACCCCACCAAAAAAAAAAAAATCCTGGCTTCAGGCTTGAAATTTTATTTAAACTCACATGACAATTTTCCATTAACTTGGATAATATCCAAAAGGGTTTGAATAGCCTACTTTCAATATTTTGGTTGAGTGATCAAACTTTAAATAGATCAAGACTCCAGGGAAACAAGAATAATTACAAATTTTATAATTGCTTTCCTGGAGCCTCAACTCACTCAACCAAAATGTCAAAGGTAGGCTATTTACACAACTCACAAGCAAACTGGCAAAATGTGAGCTCATTTTTAAAAATATTAATTGCTCCTGTAGAAAATAAATGAATTACCCTTTTTCTGTAAAAATATTATTTACTTCTAGATTATTATTATTTTCATCATGGAGTGTCCATACAAGGCTAAACAATCACTCTCTTCACAATTAATGTAAAATTTAATTTCCATTTTTCTAATCTTCTTTTCATTTGTTTCAGTATAATTGGTTTAATGGCTGGCACATTATGTGCTTTTAATGTCATTATAGGTGATCTCGCACCCAGCTTAATTAGTAATCTCTTTGGAATACAGGTGAGATCCCTTCAAGTTATGTTGAAGCCCTAAATATTTCTTAGTCACAGGTCAATCACTGTAAAAATATTTGTCAATGCTTTAAAGGAACTGCTGGAAAAAAGGGAGAAATAAGGGCTGCTTGTTTTTTAAATTGTTCAATATATAGTAGCATAATTTTAGATGGAGGGCTAAAAGACAAATTCACTTTGACTACACAACTATATTAGAATAAAGAAACAAATAAGTCATTTACTGGAAAGTTTTTTTGAAACAGCGATGTTTTGACTAGAACCACTAGTGTTCATCAGGCGTGCTGTTTAGAGAGAGCTGATCAGATGACTGTTGTCATGGCTTGTACAACCTTGAAAAGTCCTTGAATTTCATCATCTGTCTTGAAAAGTCCTTGAATTCGATTTTTCCTTGAAAAGTCCTTGAATATTGGGGAAAAGTCCTTAAGAAAATAGAAACAGTCCTTGGATTTCATGGATATGACAAATTTCACAGTTATTCTAACAAAAGTTTTATACAGAACTTTAGTTTTCAGTTTTTTCAGTCAGTTTTCATCCATAAATCCAATGGCATTGATAACCTTATTTTCATGTTGCAAAAGTAATGCGGGGTGGCCCAAGCATGTGCTTTGGTTATCTTTGTAGCAGTCGATTAATCCATTTTTACGTCTCAAAACAAGCCCTCAAGGATTGCTGACATATAATGATAACACAAGATCGAACCGAAGCACTGCTTAAGATGGAGATAATCTATGTTGCTGTCCTTGAAAATTATAAATTTGCCCTTAAAAAGCCCTCAAAAAGTCCTTAATTTTTTTCTCGACAAAGTTGTACAAACCATGGTTGTGAATAGTCACATGATAGCTAATGAGGGATGTTCCTAAACAACACGCCTGATGAAGACTAGTGGTTCTAGTCAAAATGTCACTGTTTCAAAAAAACATTCCAGTAAGTGACTTACTTGTTTCTTTATTACTGACAACTGGATGAGTAATATGCACAAATTTACTATATTTAAACTATTTCTTCAGAGTTGAGTTTTATTTTGTGTCTAACTAGATATTCAAGTAGAGATTTTTAAGAATTGTTTGGCAAAAAGTGCAGCCCCCTAGCTCCCCCCCTCCCTTGTTCCTACAAACAATGACATCTTGAGACTATCCATCATTTGTTTTGTTTGTTTGTTTATTTATTTATTCATTTTTTTTCTTGCAGCAAACGCCAACTCTAAGAGCAGTAGTGATGATAATAATGGCTTTTTCTGTTGGGCTGCCATTGTCATTAATGCGAGATATTTCTAGCTTATCCTCAATCAGTGCTATTTCATTAGGATTTTATGCAACTTTTGTTCTTCACGTAAGCAATGTATTTAATTATCATTTTTGCCCAAGAAACAGTACTAGTATTGACTATACATTACTATATACCAGTGGAAAAGATGTTTTTTTTCACACTTTTTCCTATTGCTTCTATTTCTGATTGATCTTTCCTAATTTGTCTTGAATTGCCAGGGAAAATGCCCTGAAGTCCAAGCATTTTTGCATATTTATTATAAATCTATTCTACTATTTCAACCCCAACTTAGAAACAATGTTTCCAGGTCAATCAAGCAAATTCAGAAAAAGTCTTTTTGGGGCTTACTACTGACATAGTTTTATTCATGTTTGAAACTAGGTGTTTTTTGGTTCTTTGCCACATCTACTGGAAGGCGCATGGCTAAAAACTGTGTATTTCTGGAGACCAGCAGGATTTCTGCAGTGTTTACCTATATTTTCTTTGGCTTTTGCTTGCCAAACGTAAGAGGCTTGACTGTAATACAATACTATGATAAAAATATAGGAATTGTGACTCCATTTATTATCTGTTAAAGCTCAGATATACAATGCGACTTTGCCTGCAACGTTGCTTCTAATGGGGAAATACTACTGTGTGTCCACCCGTGCATCTGTTGTGCATGGCAGTGTCACAGAAGTAGAAACAGGTTCTACTTTTATGGTTGGACACAGTTTCCCTGTTGCAAGCAATGTTTGCAGGGAATATCACCACCGTAGTGTGTCCAAGCCTTTAGACATCATAGATATTTTCTATACATTTCTTGTTTCTTGGTACTTTTTAGGCAGTTGTTTGGACTTTATGATTCCTTACCTGAGCCCTCTGTAAAGAAGATGGAAACCGTTGTATCTGTTGGCATCAGAGCCGTAGCATGTGTATATTTCTCTGTGAGTAGCTCCTTAACACTAGATTTCTTTTAGGAATGTTTTCACTGTGAAAAAGTTCCTATAAAGCACATTCTTGAATAATAGGTGGTAATGTCATGGAGGTAGTCTCTTCACGGTCCTTTCCCCCTCCCCTCCCCCCTCAGCACACACATTCCCCCTCCCCATCCCCCATGGTAGACTTTTAGAACCACTCTGCCACCTATGAAAATATATCTCCAACAAGTCTGCAGATCCTATCCCTCCCCCCACCCCCTTGGAAAATTCCTGTCCCTATTCCTAGCAAAATATATTCATGACTGCTTCAAACTGAGAAAGACCCACAAAATGAAATAGTTTCTTAAATAACCCGGTAAAATTAAATAATATAAACATCCATCCTTCAATGTTAACAATGAAATAATGCATACATTGAAGATTGGTTATCACTTATTTACTTTTATTTCGATGCAAGTTTATGTACGAATTAGTGCAAGACTCCAAATAATAAAGTCTGTCTGTCTGTCTGTCTGTCTGTCCGTCCCAATCTATTGGAGAGGCATTAAACATTATTTTTTGGAACTACACATTTAGTCATCAATATGGTTCTTGTTTATTTTTAAACTTTAATTTCAGGTTGGTTTCTTTGGTTACATAACATTTTATGATGTGGGAGTAAAGGGAGACATTCTTACAAACTATGGCAAAAGTTCCCTGGCAGAAGTTTTAAAGATGGGTTAGTACTATGTTATCTCTCTGTTTTTGCTATTTCCTCACTTCCTACTCTCACCTAGATGTTTCAGTAACTCTCCAATCTTCACTTGGTCAGCAACAATGCTGAAGAATATTCATAGTTGCTAAGAAAACTAGTTTGTTTCAATCTATACTGTGCTTAATTGTTGCACGGTTTCCAGTGTAACGTTCCATTGCATTTTTCTACCTTTGTGTGCACACTTGTAGGTGCAAAGATGTATGTAAATATTGATGTTACTGTAAAGCTTGGTTTGAGGGAAATCAGACATTTTAGTGTCTTGTTGAACAATACCAAAAAATACTTATAACAGAATTTGTTTCTCCAGGATTTGTGATGTCAGTTATTGTTAGTTTTCCTCTGATGGTTTTTCCAATGAGAGCAAGTATCAACTCGTTACTTTTTCCATCGCAGGTAATCTATTGTTAAAGTAAGCTTTTTGCTTTTTTACTATTATTATAACTTACAAAATTTTGTGTAGTATTAAATATTGTTGTTGATGATGATGGTGATGATGATGGTGGTGATGATGATGACATAATAATGATCATGGTGGATTATGATGACCAATTAGCTCAGTTGGTAGAGCATCGGTCTGTTGTGCGGGAGGTCGTGGGTTCAAGTCCCGGCCGGACCAACACTCAGGGTCATAAAATAACTGAGAAGGTGCTGCCTTTGTAATAATATCTGCAAATGGTTAGACCTTCACGTGGCTCGGATGATCACGTTGATGGCGGTCCCGCGCATTTGATTATATTCACATAGAATTTGCGCGTTGTAATGCTAAATATTTCCATCATGGTGATGGCGGTGATTACTTTTTTGTTGTGCACAGACCGCTGGAACAGAGAACATGCCGGGTGGTCCTGGCTACATGCCTCAAAACAGATTCGTACTCATTACAATAGTTGTTATAAGTATGACCCTTATGGTAGGCATCTTCACTCCTCAAAGTAAGTTTCATCATATTATTACTTGTTAATAATCCTTAAGAAATCCATAGTTGGGCATAATATATTCTTCTAAATCAAAGGTCTTTATGGCATACATACATGCAGTGATTACATACATTCAGTGATTACATACATGCAGTGATTACATACATGCAGTGATTACATACATGCTGTGATTACATACATTCAGTGATTACATACATGCAGTGATTACCGTGTACAAGCAGTAAATAAGTTAGTAACGTGCGTTATACTATCTTCGGAAAAACACCCTAATGCTTTTGATGGTGATGATATTATGATAATTATCATTATGATAATGATTACAGAAACCGAAATGGATCCCCCTAATCAGAAAATATCCAATACAAAATAGTTTTCTTGTCGTTTTGCTTTTACTACGACAGAGCAGAAAAACATTTTTATTTCTTTCGTTATAAGGACATCTATCCGTTTTTAAGCTCAATATTTTGTAAACACGCTTTTTTGGGGCCAAAGAACAAAATATCAAATGTAACCAAAATTCAGGGAATACGATTTTGAGATATAACGCCTTGTACTTTGGGAGAGGTGATATTTTGATCAGCAGAAAAACTGACAAAACTGAATATCTCCAAGTAGCTTTTTAGTTCGACAAGATTCTGTCACAAGTTTGGAGCAACAGTGAAACAAATGAAAGACTTATAGTTTTGGCATATCACTACCAGTTGAATTAAAAAATCGTGAAAGTAGCGGCCTTGTCGTTTTTCTGCTCTGCTTTTTACTACAATATCGGTGGTTCGAAACCCCCCCAGCCAAAATCCTGCATCCGCCCCTGGATTATATAATAGCTGTATGAATAGTAATCCTTTCACTTTTCCACAGTCGAGTTCGTTCTGGGTCTGACAGGCGCAACCATCGGTGCCCTTATCTGCCTTGTATTACCAGCCTCCATGTACCTGAACGCTGTACAAGACACACAGGGCGAGCAGAAAATCTTCGCGAAAGTAACAATAGGTTTTGGTCTTATCTGTCTAGTCGCTAGTACCTATTCTGTCCTGTCATCGAGTGGCCATAGCCATCACGAGTCCGCACACCAGCCTCCCTCCTTCATTAAACCTACCTTTATCGTACCAACACTACCAAATATTAGTGAACACATCGGACCTGTTCAAACCCCGAAGGCAAGTGTTATCAATGCCGATGTAGTTTTAAAAAATAAGCAGACGAAAACTGAGAATCCAACGCGGGAACCCGATAATAGAAAAACAGAAAAACTTGTTGAAGGGAAGAGAAAAATCGAGGAAATTCGTGAAAATGCTGCTCGGAGAAAGGAGCCGGCGCTGCCGCACGCTCCCGATGAAAAAGCAGCTGAATTACCGATCGAGAAGAAAGAAAAAGGCGCTGATCCGGTGAATGAAAAGCGCCAGTTAATGAGCACAGATGATGCTCTAGATGACAAGAATCTCAGCTCCAAACTTGATGTTCCTCAGAAATCTGCCCTGAAAGCTTCAATCGGTCCAAGGAAACAAGAAAATGAACAAAGGACGAAGAAAAGTCAAGAAAGGAAGAACCCGCAGGTCGAATCTGATATCAAGAGCTTGAAAGACTCGAAGAAGCCTGACTCTAGGGAGAGAAGGCACCTTGAACAAGAACCTGGAGGGGAAGTGACGACTAGCGTCGAAAAGAATGATGGGACAGAAAGGGGTGCAAGTGTCACCCCAACCTTGAAAGCATTTTCTACACCCGTTTCATCGTCAAACGATACCGATGTTCATATTATGAGGCCCAATTCATCATTTACACTTCTAAAAAATCCAACGAGTATAGAGAAAACACCAACAGAGGCTTCCAATGTTCCAAATGGCGCTAACGTGACAGGGAAGGTACTCAAGGGCAGGGAATTGAAATCTAATGACGTCATAGGTCGGACTTTAAAGTCAAAGGACGTACCAGCGAATAAGGATGGCAGTAAGATGCTGGGAAGAGCTGTAGGGTACAGCAATTTATGGGGGAAGAGGTTAGCAAAGCACAGGTCATTAAGGGCTAACAAACCCAGCAAGGTAAGTTTAAAGTTATTATGAAGTATTAACCTCTCGCCTAAACACCACTTGCTCGTCTCCATTTCCTTCCCTTATTTCCTTCCATCCCCTTTATTTCTCCTTCCCTTCCCTTCTTCCTTCCTATTTCCCTCCCTTTCTTTCTCTGTCTTCTTTCTCTTCCTTCCTTCAGTAACGAGGGGAACTTTTCCATACCATTATTCCATATAAAACCTTCCTAACTACCATTTTTCTTTTCTCTTATTAGATTGGTATTAGTTGACCACGCGTGGTGGAAAATAAGACAAATTACCCTTGGTTTTTAATATGTTTTTTTCAAACAATGTAAACGTGTATTATCTATTTATATTTCGACCAAACAACCCATCATCCCTTGCATACTGTAATGACCACGATGGACTGGGAACCATAAAGCATCCAATCACGCCTTGCGCTTTCAGCCCATAATGACCACGAGAGACTGGGAACAAGTGAAATCCAATCTGGTTCGAAAATTGTATTTACTTGAATTCTGTTTGAAAATGTTACACAACTTCATGCTCTGTCGAGGGAAACGTCTGTGCATTGTGCATGTAAATAGTTGGAAATATTTTCGTAAAAGTATGGATAGTATGTGTTAAGAGTCCTAGAAATAACTGAAAAGTATACTCCTGTACTGTTTTCTTTTTGCTGAAAAGTCGCATTAATGTCTGGAAAATGTCCACGCTTCGTACGTCCATGGAAATTACATAACCTATTCTTCGAAAGGAAAAAAAAAACATTTTTTCAAAGCTTCAAACGTTTGAAGGGAGCCTGGTAGCGAATTTCAAAGGCGCATGGGATTGTGGGACTGAATATTTCGCCATCTTTTGTCCTATTTGTGTTGTTGACAGCTTTCCCGAAAAGAAAAATTGTAATTTTTAAAAAGTAAATATAAGAATTTGGAAAGGCTATATTAATATCTTGATGAGCTGTCATATTTTAGTCCTTTTCAAGTAAGAAATGATTAAAATGTCTTAGAAATGTTACATATTTTATTAAATTCCGCGCGGTTTTAGTTTTTTTTTTTTGGAGTATTTTCTTCACCGTCAGTTGCTAAAACTGAAGTTTAAATATCCTATTTATCTGCAGTATGGTAGAAAGCCTAGCCTACCATATTAAGGCCCCGTCTACACTATGCCGGATAAATTTGAAAACGGAACTTTTGCTATGAAAACGCAACAAAAGTTTTCCGTCCACACGAAAACGGGTAAAATGTTTTGCGTCCACACTACAACGATCAGAGGCGGCAAAAACACTTGTATTCTCCTTTGAACATGCGTATACTAATGATGAATTCGTCTTCCCGCCATATTTGAGCGTTGTTGTCTATACAACAAGGAATTGCAGCAGACATCCTTATTATATCATAATATGTCGAACTGTATTCGAAACAAAATTCTAATGAAAAAAAAAAACTCCATAATGAATAGTTTCGTGATCTGATCAGATAAGGTTTATTTAGTGTTGAATGTAAGATTGACTAAAAGGCTTGAAAAGCGATCAAAATTATATTGAACTAAGAGATTATCGATTAGGGATCTTGCCAAAATAAAGCATCAAGAAATCCTAGAAAAATGTTAGATTTATGTCCGAGGAAGACTCGGGGAAAGAAATCACATGACTATCATGACGCAAGCGTTTTCGAAAAGTTTCGTTTTCGGTGCAGAATTTATCCGGATTCGTGCGGATTATTGTGGACGGAAGGCCTAACCGGATAAATAAAGTTGCGTTTTCAAATTTATCTGGCTGCATAGTGTGGACGGGGCCTAAGATATTCTAACACAATAGACCTTATTCGCTTATTGTTAATACAGACCTCTTGGGAATAAGATTCCTTTTTTTAAGGCCATCCATATTAATGTCTCCGCAAACGTTACCATTAAAAATACAAAAAATTCCAAAGGAATGAAAGTGACCTGTAATGAGAAAACCACGAATAAGGTCTTTTACCAACAAACGAATATTACAAGTCGCATGAGGAGAAGCTACCGCCTTTTACGTCACGCCAGGTACGAGTCACATTTGGAGCTCTCCACTCCAAGCTGACTTCCACTCACGTGGCGCAGTCAGTCAGACGAGAGCCTTACACGTGAAAATAAAATTAAGAACACGAAAAGCGATAACACAGAGTTAATAGCCATAACGTGAACGAATTAACGAATGACACCTTTCTTAATGACGTGTCTAAAGTGGACAGAACCGCTAAGAGAAGGGTGAAAGTCAATGATCAGTAGTAGGGAAGGTTAAACTGAAGACGCATTAGGACCGAAACTTGGAAGGAGCAAACTCTACCGGTAGTGTGCTATCGGCTATAGACCTCGAGGGCGAATAGACTACGAGTGGGGCTATTTGAATCTAGTCCATGAGGCCGAGAGGTCTAATTGTTTTAGTATAAACCTACTAATTGGTCAAGGAAATGAATAACAATTTTAAATTGAGCTGAAATCATTTATTTTTCTCAAAACCCGGCACTTTTCGCTACTAGAAGGGGCTATCACGAATATACCTCTAGTAGAGTAGCCAATCAGAATGCAGGATTGGTGATAGACCGTTAGTAGGTTTATACTAAAAATTATTAGTGAACAGAAACTCATGCCAACGGCGGCTATTGTCAAAGACAATACATCGCTTCTTGACTCGGATGATTTAAAAGATACTACATATCTTCTTAGACGATCAAAGTCGTGGGACAAACTGCTAAAAGAATGGTAGTCGTCAGCTAAACGATTCCCGGAAAAAAGTTGAAAATTTCACAAAAGAAAAATCGGTTTCTTGCTTAGTACAGTATAAAGTGCAAAAAATAGCGCGACGAAAAGAATTAAATATTTATTATCTCTGTTTTATATATAACTGAACACAAACAAAATGGCGGCTCTTCAGCCAAAACACTGCTGGATCTCCCGCCACTTTCTAGTTTATACTGAGAATGAAACAATGAAAATTAACTTTGAGGCAATTCTATAAATGTCTAAAAAGTCAAGTATTGTATATCTACATAGGAAAGACAGAATCGACCACAGGGATTGAATCGGGAAAACTAGATCGTGCGTCTAAATATATATATAAAACAAAAGCTCAATTTAAAATTGTTATTCATTTCTTTGACCAATTAGTAGGTTTATACTAAAACAATTAGACCTCTCGGTCTCATGGACTAGATTCAAATAGCCCCACTCGTAGTCTATTCGCCCTCGAGGTCTATTACAACTCTCAGCTCACATGTTGATTTTTACGGAGAGAGGAAAACCGGAGAACTCGGAGAAAAACCCTCGTGGCAAGGGAGATAACAACACATCTAACAAACTCTACTCACATGTGCCATCCGCAGGGCTCGAACCAGTGACCCGACCCGTTGGACTCGTAGGGGTGAGAGGCGAATGTTAGTACCGCTACACCACCCATCCCAGCCACACAGAAGTATGTGAATAAATTAAATGTGGCCAGAGCTGCATGAACGTGAGGCTAAGGATGTCATGCATAAATATTAAGAAAACTTAACTTTTTGTTTAGAAAGGACTTAAGTACCTTAATTTATTAGTCGGGCGAAAGCCGACTCTAGGTTTACCTAAGGTATCATCGAAAAGTTCAGTCACGTGCAATGGGTAATACCGCTGACATAACTTCTCTCCACGAGGACCCCACGATGTTGAAAGGAGGACGACATCGGACGTGTAACATGAAAAACTCTCTAATCATCTCTACGCTCAAACATACAAACCCAAAGTACGCTTTTCGCGGTTGATCCACTCTAAAAGATGGCATGGTTAACGAGCATACATTTCAAAACGGGTCGTTCCGCGAACTCAAGCTAGCAAATGAATCAGCAAAGGTCTCACTAGAATCAAACCAGGAAATCATACATCTATGATCCATGTCGGTCTGACAGTTTGAGGTATAGTAAGATGACTACGGTTCCGAGTAAGGATAACATCGTTGAAAAATCCAATAGGATTTTTCCCACAAGGTTAAGTTCGTAGTCCAATTTGATACTAATAAGATAGCCCACTATTGTTCAAACAAAGATCCTATTCCTATTTATGGAGGGAGGAAAACCGGAGAACCCGAAGAAAAACCCTCGTGGCAAGGAAGAGAACAACACATCTAACAAACTCTACTCACATGTGGTATCCGCATTTTTAATTCATGGAACCGCTAGGCATAGCCAATGATTGACACTTACGGCAGTGCGCGTCGATGGAGCCCGACTTACGATCTTTTTTAGATCGTCTAGTCCTGTGAATAGAACGAACGTCATTCATTAATAAATTATTATTGATCATGATTTCTCGCGAAGGTTTGCACCTTCTTTGTCTAGTACTGTATTTAAACAATGGAGTAAACAGTATATTTTCTTCTCAACTACAAACTAAACGGTGTCGAGTCTGAATGTATACATTTTTATGAAAGTATTTCTTCGCTAACTGAAGCTTAATCAAGGTTGGTACTTAGTTCTTTTCTCGTTCTTAAATCTTCTTTCTTAAGGATTCCCGTTTTCATTATGTGATGACAATTAGTTCTCGATTTCCCAATATTGTATTTAACTTGAATCGCATTCTTTGGTTCTAAATTATCCTTTAACGCTTTTATTTATTGCTGCGTCGAGAATAAATCACTTTTCTCATGAGGAAATACAAATTTGAACATTAAAAAATATACATATACGCGAAGCATTCTGGTAGTAGTGGTCAAATCAGTGACGCATCATACAAACGTCCTATTCTGGAATGTGTGGTATCGTCGGGAACCCAGAGGTAAAATGCTGTCGCTTGTTTCTCATTCCAGAAAAAAATACCCCGGTGTTTTTTTGGAAGCGAGAAGAAACGAGCGATATCCCTAGGTTCCTGAGGATGAATGTGTGGCCGCCAGGTTGGGGAAATTTCACCACATTTGACTCATTTTTCTTTGCCCTACGGTGGGGACTAAAATTATAGAACAAATATAAATGCCCCACGTATATCCGACTCCTCTCTGGCGGGCTTGACATTGATACGCGTGTGACGCATTACCAAAGAACACTCGGGCTCGTGCATATTTTTTCAAATTTTTTCACGAGAAACCAGTGAGCAGCACTGTGGATTAGTGGTTGTAAAACTTTTTATTTCTCCTACGCGTT
>WUAP02041117.1:0-25580 GCA_015163945.2 Stichodactyla helianthus | reverse complement strand
CTCCCCCAAAATAGCCCAAGTCGGGGGATTATACATTGTAAAAATTTTTTTTTCTTTTCCCCCTTTTCTCCCCGCGCCCCCCCCCCCCCCCCCCCCTTTCCCCAAAAAATATCCGGGCTGGGAGCTTGCGGTGTATGCAAAGTATCAATCTCAGCTCCAACTAACGTGTTCTCCACACTTCAGAAGAATTCTTCATTAAGATACACACCAGCACAAATAATTTGAATGTTTTTTACTTTTCTTGACATTTCAGCCCCAGAATGCAATGCCGGACGTGATAATCTGGATGATCAGTGGATCAGAGAGGATTGCTTACTACAGGATACCAGCCTATGAAGTCATGTACTTTTCGAACCCTGATGCTTGTGGAAAACTGTGCGGGAAGCCTGTGGAACTGAAACTGAAGGTAAGAGGCCGTAAGTCATGATCGTTATTATCATCAACATATTCATTAGTGGTTTGCAACCAAGGACCAAAAGGTAAAGGTATAAACACAAAGACCTAATGAGAAATCTTGTATTAATATAGCATGGTCGCGATGACGTAACGTGCAAACAAATGTCATTCATTTCTTCAGCCCCAAAATTCTATGCGATACTTATTCGTTTCCATGGTGATATCTGACCGAAAATGCCAAATTACTAATGCACTTCAGGTCACGTGCCATTCTCTCGAGTGTTATTTCTTTTTTCTCAGCAACGCTTAAGAAGATATTAATATGTATGAACCCTAAAGAATCTCAGTCCCAAGAGAATGACACGTGGTCTGAAATGGATAAACGTTACGCCCAAATTAAAGAGGTCCATTTATCAATCGTATCATATAAGATAGTACTGAATGTAGTATTAACCATCAATACTTAATCAATTGCTGTAGTATCCTGGTAAGAAAGCAAGCAATATCAAAGAACATCCAGAAATTCCTGCTCTTGTGCGTGTGGAGGTTTGGTTGGGCCTGGAAAAGGATCAAGACAACTGGACTGCGAGAGGAAAAAGTGAAGGAGAGTTTGTCGTGTACGCTGAAACTGTAAGTCGGACATTTATGGAAAAACAACAACGACGACAACAAAAACAAAAATACGAGTATCAAGAGATTCATACTACGTACTGCATGCTAAAGGATGAAAACCGAGTCAGACCAAGTGTCGTATTTAAATGCTATATTGGATAGATCACGTACACCAATCGAAATCCAAATCTAATATAACAAGCTTCACAACACTTGATGTTCATTTTTTCATCTAGAAAAGTAGTATGAGTTCTTGATGCGCGTATAGAAGGAGAGAGGGGAAAAATTGTTTGCTTTTTATGCGTGAAGCTGGATTCTGAAAAACTTTTTGGCAGGTACATAAATTTTTTCATTATACTAGTAATTTTTCCACATCTCGTCCTCGGAAATGTCTTTCAAATTGTCCATTCTTTACGAGATACGAAAAATGAATTTGAAGATTATTTTATCAACAATGGTAAACATTGTGATTTACATATTTTGTAGTATGAGAATGAAATGAAGATTGGTCCCAAATGGTTCAAGAAAGGATGTCCTCGTCCAGGGTTCTCTAGTGCTGATGGCGAACTGGAACTTCCTCCTGACAAGTTTGTTGAACCTCAAGGTTGGAATTTCCTGGGAGAATGGGAAAAGAAACCTGAGTTGAGGTATGTATGCTCTATTTTATGACACTGATTGATACGAAGTGTTTGAATGTATCTAAAAAGAAAATTTCATGAAAAATATAAATGCATGCGCAGATGATAAAATTGAGTTTAGGTGAAAATAACATCAGTGTAGTTTGAGGATATCAGATAATAATTTTGTTGATGATGGACGCTGTTGGGCTGTTGATGATAATGGGGATAATGGGGATAATCCTGGTGGTGATGACGGAGATGATGATGACGGGTGGTGGTGGTGGTGATGGTAATGATGATGCACGATGATGATGCACGATAGAAGCCATTAGCGCTGTTGATAAAAGGAATGTTATTAATAATGTTGATGATGCTGGCAGCAGTAGTGATCGCAATGATAACGATGTTAATGTTGCATGATGGAAACCACTTGTCTTCTCCTTCAGTCTCATGTTTGACCAAGATGCTGGTCGTAAGACATATGTGGAAGAACTGTACGAACAAGAAGACAGAAACTTCCCAGGAGGAACATGGAAGACAGCCAAAGTACCATGGACAGACGCGGTAAGCCATTATCGTCTTGATCAAGTTTTTGGACCTTGAAAAGCAATCACGCGCACGCCTGACGAAATGTCTGAACCTGGAAATTAGAGTTAAGCAGACTGGACAAGAGTGTAACCGAAGTAATAAGAGTAGAATGTCAAAATAACTCCAGAAAATATTTTAAAAATCGATATCTGTCACGTCAACTGCTTATCGCAAACTCGCAAATGAAACAGAAAAAATAACTAAATAAGAAAAGTCTCCTACGCGTCAGTTCATAATAACGTAGGATTAAAATTAGGAGTAAATGTACACGTATTGTTTGACGCAACACTCGTCTATTGTAAACAGGCTGGTGACGAAGCGTCGTCCAAGAATGAAGTCCAGTGTCCCCCCGGATGGGATTGGACCTCGCAATGGCAAGTTGATGCTAACAGAGCCGTTGATAGTGAAGGATGGGAGTACACAGTTGATCTGTCTTATGGAGTTTACAGTCCAGTGCCAAAGGCTTTCTATCTGAGCAGAAGGCGTCGATGGGTGAGAAAGAGAAATCTCAAGAATCCAGAGAGTACCAAGAAACAGGTAATTGATCCGACCAACCAACCGACCTACCGATCAGACCGATCGAAACGACCAATGAACAATCAAACTACCAACCAAAAAAATTGAAAAAAATACAATAAAATGGGCCTGAAACCAGACATATTTGAAATGCCTTTATAATTTGTTTCTGACTTGATGCCATTATTAATAGAAATGTAATTCCACTCAATAATAATCGTGATATCGGAGTTCTTATATAGCGCATTACAATCAGCAAAGGACCGCTTTACGAGCTGCATATTAAGGCGCCATTGGCAGCCGCACAGCTTACAATCATGAGTAGGTAATTAGTGTTAGTACGTTGTACCTCCAATAAGGGCAGGCTGTCGTGCCAGGAGATAGTCCCTACTCTTATCTTTATAAAACTGTTTTTATTTTTCAGGCTCATTTCCAGAAACTTCTGCAAGAAGGATGGGAATATGCACCTGTGTTCACCATGAAGTTCCACGCAAAAGAACGAAAGATGGACTTCGTGCGAAGGAGAAGAATGATGAGGAAAATTGTGCCTGAAGGCGGCTCAAAGCTCGATCCGAAGAAAACGAAACTACCTCCGCTGTTGCGTGTGCAGCTGAAAAGCGATGTAAGAAGTGGTTAGGAGATCTTGGGTTTTAAGTTTTTCACGAGAGAGGGAAATTAGAAGTGACTAGGAAGCCATGGCGGCTGTGACGTCACATAAAGATCTAGAATAGACAAGGAAAGGCAGTGAACTCTCGTTTCTTTTCCGCCGTGAGAAAAAGCTCTTCGTTCGTTATTCACACTGATTTTAGTTTATTTCTTGTATCTCCAGGATGCTGAAAGTGCTTTAATACTCTCACCTCGGATGTTCGTCTCGTTTCAAAGTAAGCTGGCCTTATTCGTTTTTGTAAAATACTTACAACGCTCATGCGCAGTGCCATGATCTTAAAAGAGATTTTTTACCCAGCATTTGATGGAATGAACATGAATCCCCCTCCCCTCCCCCCACCCTCGGTTCAGTGGATACAAATTCGTAACATGACCGAAACATGTTGTAACATGCTGTGATAAATGTGAAAATGCATTGTTACATAAACTTCGATCTATTGTGATTCGCACTATACTAAATGAATGTTTATCTTTTAGAGCCCCACAAGTTCCAGCTATGGGCGTACGTGTATCAGGCACGTGACCTGGCTGCTAGTGACGAGACAGGAATGAACGGTTAGTGTATTATAAAATTTTTTAAAAGAATTTCAAAGAAACAGAAATTTAGTTTTCTCGTCAAGCTTCAGGGTTGTATTTTGTTGTTTTGTTGTTTTTGTAGTCTTTCATGTGCGCAAGCAGTTAAACGGTTTGTTGATTGTATAAAATAGTAGTAGCGCCATAACAACTAACCTTATTCGTTTAATCTTCTCTCAAAATTCAGATCCATACGTGCGCGTGGCTTTTGCAAACCAAAGTCAAGTCACCGAGACAAAACTCAAGACCTTGTGTCCAACGTGGGACCAGACTCTTATCTTCCACGTACAGATCTATGACAGTCTAGAGAACATTCAACGACATCCCCCTACCGTTGTCATGGAGCTCTACGATAAAGATCAAGTGGTATGCAGTATTCTATGTTGATGATTCTCGTTGGTTTTTTCATGTATAGATATTTATGATCTATTACATGGCAGACATTTTGAAATGTAATCTACAGCTTACATAGAACAGTCCTTGGGTGACCAGTTTGGAATAATTCAATTTAATCTACTTTGGAATGTTAATGAAGAGTAATTACGGCTCTTGGCCCTCGTCTTCCGCAATCGCGCATTTAATCCCTTTACTTCATCTGTTAGTGATCCTCATGTATGGATTGGGTGGCCTCTATATGAAGTAAAGACCTAGTTACATTTCAATATGGCTGCCATCAATATAAATATTAATGAGCACATATGTACGTAAGCACAACATTAAACACTAGCACTTAAACATACAGTAAAACACAACACTAGTGAAAGCACCAGAATTATCCTCTGCACCGTGTAAATGCTACAGTCAAGTACATAGCACACATTAGTTCAGTCTGAATAGCGCTGCGCGTCAGTGACGTCACAACTCAGACAAACAAACCTCAGAAAAAAATTTTTTCATCTTGAATCCGATTTCCGCCGTTTGGTTTTTAATAACTTTTTTTGAAAATAAGCAATGTTTCATAAAATAAAATAAAATACAACGAAATAAAATGTATGTTTCTCCGTGTTCTTTTCAGTATAATTTTGTTTGTCTGGGTCGTGCATCTATTAAGCGGGCTATTTCTAGAACCGACGCGCAGCGCTATTGATTGTTTGGTATGCGTTTTCGAACGTTTTGATTGGTTTACAGGTGAAAGCCATTTTAGTGTAATGATCAGAAAGTCGTTAGTTTCATGTTTCATACTAGTATACGAAATCTGATCACAATGATAATTATTATGCACTACTTTACAGTAAAACCTTCGCCGCATTTCTACGTACGACAATAAATGAGACAAAATATTCCTTCAACAACATTTTTCGGCTTCCTAGTTTCATTTTGTTAAAATCTGATATCAATATTCCAAACAACCTGGGTTTTTTTTCGCGACGCAAACTTCTCGGATGACCCAATCAATAATTAACATTTTGTGTTCATTTCTTCATCTTCTGGCTTTCAACTTTCGCATGCATCAAACAACCAGCTCAAATCTTCACAAATCCGTCATACTTTTACTCATTGGTTCTACGCATGCGTCAAAATTTCGACAGAGTGGTTTCCGGGTAAGGAAATCACTGTTTCGCTGCAGGACAGTTTGCCTATTTATTCTATACAGATGAAGTGACTCAATTTGAAATCAGTTTTAACTTTTTATTGGTTTTATTTTTTATCTTTAATCAGGCTCAACATCAGCTGGGAGATCTTAAAATGAAATGTCTGGTGCGAACGTAGTTTGATTTCAGATTCATTTCTGTTCGAGGCCTCGTTTTCTAACTTGATCTTAACCCGATTTTTTAACCGGCTGTCAGTTTAATAGAAGTAATGGCGTCACAACCATTTTAATACGTCAACATGTCCATTGCATGCTTGCAAAAGCTGATGGGAATTTTTCGAACACTAATTTTTTACTTTCCTAATATTTAATTTATAGATTTTTGTTTTTTTTATCAGTTAAAATATCGTAAATTAATCTATTTTAGGTTTTTATTTGCACTAACCAAACTAACAGAGGGTAAACATTAACTAAACCACGCTAATCACAGCACGTACTAACAGTTGAAGATTCAGTTACTAACCTAGCTTACTTTTCAGGCCTCGTATTGTATATATCAAGTGTGATTATATTTGTTTCTTTTGTTTTATTCTAGTAACAGTTGTGTGTTTTTGTGATTGTGTGAAGAGTATCACCACATGTCATTAGAAATAAATTATCAAATTCTTGGGTTGCAGTGATTCACAAGAGAACGAATGCAAAATTACAATGTAAAAACTGGCCGCATGTTGGATCAGGAAGTTTTTCAAGTCATCCAACATGGCGACTATTAAGTCGCATGCACCCCAAGAGTATTGATTATTATTTGTCATTTATATATTACTATTTTTTCATTTATATATTATTTTTTCATTTATATATTATTATTTGTCATTTATATATTATTATTTGTCATTTATATATTATTATTTGTCATTTATATATTATTATTTGTCATTTATATATTGTCATTATTTTTTATTTATATATTATTATTTGTCATTTATATATTGTCATTATTTTTTATTTATATATTATAATATTTAATGGTAGGATTGCGTGTATGTGTTTGAAAAGTCTACGATGTTAAACCTTTTGTAAATGAAAATGTCTTGTGTGTGTTTCTTTTTTCCCCAGTGTTCTGTGTTGGTGTTTATGCCGACTTCATTTATGTACTAAATACTGAATGGTGTTATTGATCTATAACACACAGGGTAAAGATGATTTCCTTGGTCGTACCGAGTTCAAACCTTTACCAAAGATGAACGGCGTAGAAGGCCAACCTTCCAAGCTTCTCTGGCATCAAATTATACGCGGTGAGGACGAAGCAGGTGAAATCCTGGCCGCCTGTGAGCTGTTCTTGGTAAGTTATATTTTACTGTATTAAATGGGTGCCCTGTGGTCCTCATGGACGAGAGGACTTAATGTAAAAACATTTAAAGGAAGAAATGTGCGAATAATCGTGTTTTGGTTTTGTTTGAACAGGATGAAGGAGCACAACTTCCCCACCCTCCCACCCCACGTGACACTGAGGGTGAGATTTTACCAGTACGTGACCGTGTCAGACCAGTCCTACAGAAAACAGTGGTCGAGGTATTGATTTCGTCATTATCGTTTATCTTTTAGTCTGTATCGCAAATGTGTAATCGCGTGACATATCAAAGGGAAAAAAAAAAAACAAAAAAAAAAAACGAACAAACAAAATCGCATGACGTACACTCGTTACCAGGTCCTTTGCTGGGGTGTACGTAACATGAAGAAGTTCCAGCTCGCTAGTGTGAAAAGTCCCAGTGTGCAGTTCGAGATAGGTGGAGAGATCATCCAATCAGATATTCTCACCAACACGAAGAAATCTCCAAACTTTGGTCGCCCCATTTTACCCAGAAAGATTCTGGTAAGTAGTGTCTCGGTTTGTTATTTGTAGTTACCTCTGCTACGTCCAAGAAGATAAAACATTTCATCGGGTTACGGCATCAAAACAAATGTTAATTACTAAAACTGGTATTATAATAACAAGGATGAGAATTTGAAAATAAAATATAAAACGTTTTCGACTAAAACAGTCATCTTCAGTATGGTCTAGTTTGAATATACAACAAGTTTAAATTTGTATTTTTGGAAAACTTGTATTTTCTGTATAAACAGTGGGATATTGTAGTAGTAGGACGTTTGCATTCAAAATTCCCTGACTTTCATCTGGTTTCCCTCATCCAAACATTGTGATTGGGCGTTTTCCATGGTTTTGATTGGTTCGCAGTGGAAACCATTTCGTAGTCACTTATGATATAAATTTGATGTTATTTTTAGAACTTACCAGTAGAGGAGATGTACACGCCACCCATGAATATTCGTATCCATGACAACAGGACATTTGGTCGCAAACCTACTGTTGCTGTTCATTCCATCAAATCCCTCAAACGGTTCCGCACCAATCCTCCTCCATCTCCTTCAACTCTTCAAATTGAAGGTTAGCTTTTTTGCTACTTCTTTAGATCACTATAGAGTTAGCCTGCTAGTGGCACATTAGTTGGGGGAAATGATTGTATGACCGACTTGCATCTTCTTCTTTTCACACTTTTGTGTACTCTTTCCTCTATCTGGGCCTTACTTTGGCGACACATTTTTCCCCTGGTTCTCCGATTTTCCTCCTCCCACAAAATCCGAAAGAAGTTGCCCGTGCCTAGCTGACTTAGGTCATTTCAGAGTTTATTTCAGAGTTCTATAAAATTGATAGTTCAATGTTATCGTAACCTTCGTGAACAAAGTCAAGCGAGGACGTACTACAAAAGGGTTTTTAAATTAATTTAACAGTCGAGACTCCTAGAGGCCCTGCGCCACCAAGGACTCCACCAATGGGACAACCAGCAGGAGCCGCACCAGGGACAGTATCACCGGGACAGTCCTCACCCGCTACCTCCACTGATGGGCAGTTGGTGCCAGTTCCTCCTCCTAGCGGTGAAGCATCGGGATCCGGTGCGGGTCAAGGCCAGGGTGAACCTGAAGGTGAAGATCAGGGCAAAGGACAGAGAAATGGTTCACAAATAATCCCTCCATCTCCTGGACCTGCTCCACGCGATCCTAATAAAGCGGCACCTCAAGATAAGACTACGACAACGCCTAAGAAGAAAGGTCCAAAAAAAACACCAGAAGAACGGGCCAAGGTAAAAGACATATGAAATTAAAATTAATCATATAGCTGAAATACTCATGAATAATTAATGAGGCCAAGACAATAGAAAATCATAAGCATGGAGGAGCTGGTATATCTCGTACAGTATCGTCCTGGTTTGGATAAACTTTAAAGCTGATTTTCTCAGCCAAATTCACATGTATGTTCAAACTTTTAGTCAAACAAGATCTAGCTAACCTAGACGCATCGCAAGCAATATACAATATGCGTGGCGATGTTGTTTTTTATCTAAAATCTCTCGCCTGCGGTTCGAGCTGGTATATCAGATACAACATCGCCACTCGTATTGTATATATTACTAAGTATCTAATGAATTCTGGTTTTGTACAGGAGCCTGAAGAGAAATTTGATTGGTGGTCCAAGTACCACGCATCCCTCGCCGGAGAAGACACTGCTCCTAAATCAAAGAAAGTAAGTTAAAGTCCCAAAATTGAACCTGAGTAACACGATTATAGCACCATTTTACAGTGCAATCAAGCAGATAGGCCATTAGCGCGTCATACTACCAAGAGCATAATGCTTTGAATAGGTACTATTGTCAGGCAAATTTACCAATTGTCTCTTTGTTCTCAGGAAAGTAGAAAAATCTGAATAACAAAGCATTTTGACAAAGCATTCTGTTAGTGGTAGTAAAATGACGCTATACTGCAAGTGGTCTGTTAATATGGGTGATGCGTACCTTTATTAAGGGCTGGTAGAAAAAAAGGGCCCAAGTACTGAACTGTTGGGAACTCCACACAATCTGAATTATGTAGTGGTGCGTTTGATGAAAATAGATGCACAAATATTTCATTAACATGGAAAACAAACATGAGCTCGAATGGCATCAAGAAGGTTTTGCTAAGGATTCTCTCGATTCTTAGAATGGAATTATTTGAACTTATGAGTGTTTTGGATTTCTAGATGTTGTCTCTCTTAACGCCCGATGCTGAAGGCGGTAATGTTCACATTCGGAAGTACCGAGAACGTGGATACGACCATCTCGCGGTAGGTCAATATTTCGTAGGATCTATCTTTCACTTCCTTTCATTTTACATTTTTAAATATAAAAATAAATCTCGTGTTGTTCCACCATTTCATACTACATGGTGATACGTCCTATTTATAAAACAATCTATACATGTCAAATAAATCTCTGGGAATGTTATTTCCAAAGATTAAGAATAGTTTGTGGATTGTTATGATTTTTGAATAGGTCTACCCTAAAGAACTTGAGAGGATTGAGGCATTTGGTGGCTTCGAGGATGTCATTGCATCGTTTCCTTTGTATCGTGGAAAGAAGAAAAAGAGAAAGGGCGGAGATGAGGACGAAACGCAGAAAGTAGTGGGACAATTCAAGGTACGTAGTTTTAGGAACTTGTCATGCAGGTAGAAAATTTCATCCGCGTGAACAACTTGAAACATCAGACTATTGAATCATCAACATTAGCATCACGACGACAACGACGATCACCACCCACCACCACCACCATCATCGTCGTCGTCCTCGTCGTTATCACTGTATCCCCAACACCACAGCCACTACCATTTTCATCATCGCCAACGCCAAAAGCATCATGGTCATCATGTATCATTATCAACGTCTCATTATCATATTTGTTTGCCATCAAATCATCTTAACGTTTTTCATCTTCACCAGGGATCGTTCCGTATTTATCCGATGCCAGAGTACGAAGGAGGAGAATCAGAACTACCAGAAACTATGTTCACTAATCTACCCCCAAGCGAACCAATAGAATGTCTTGTTAGACTTTACATCATTAGTGTAAGTGTATCCACATTTGTTGCATACTAACCAATGGAATATCTTTTATCACCCATGCTGTGACTGTAAATTGTTCCAACACTTTTGATCGCATGATCGTGGAGGGTGTAACATTTTTGTTCGAGAGTCGAGCACCAAAAGTAAATAATATTGAATCCATAATTAACTGTACGTTAGTTCATGACAGTGGTGGGGTTGCGCACCCCCTGCACCCCTCCCCTGGATCCGCCCTTGACGTTAAACATCGACTAAACATTTGCTCTTCTTACATTAAGATATAACCTTTTCTCGTTTCAGGCTACTGACTTGCAGCCTCAGGATCCCAGCGGACTTGTATGTGAACTCGTGTGGTTTGTTTGTTTTTTGTTTTGTTTGTTTGACGTTTGTTATGTTGCCACTGTTTAGTTAAACAAACTCTTAACCAGTTTTCTCTTGGCGTAGGCTGATCCATACCTTGTGGTTCAACTGGGAAAGAAGAAGTTCGACACTAAGGACAATTACAAGCCAAATACATTAAATCCAGTTTTTGGAAAGTAAGTTCACAAACCAATGAAAAATAGATGAGAAGAGTTCATTAATATTAATTCTTGATGTGACGCCTTAAAATTTATTTGACCCCCCTCACATTATTAATCGAATGTATTAACAATTGTATACGCCTCCCCCCTCCCCTCCCCTACTGTCACCTTGTGAGTCTCCCTGAGCGATAAGTATTTATTCGTGTTTACAGGATGTTCGAGTTTGATGCAGTCATTCCATTGCACAAGGATCTGAAGATCACAGTCATGGATTACGATCTGCTGAGCAGGGATGACATGATCGGGGAAACTGTGATTGACATAGAACAAAGGCTGCTGTCACGATATTATGCTAAATGCGGCCTACCCAAGACCTACTGCGAGTGAGTATGGAGTACTTCAATGGTTTCTTATTCCCGACTTTGAGCGGCACTTTGTGTGAAAACATGCACATTAAAACTATTGCGTTCATGCAAAGTGCCCGCCTCAAATTTGATGCAAATGAGCCCAAACGAAATGCTTTATGGGTCCTAAAAAGCAGTGAGTAGATTTTTTCGTAGAGTCTTAATATATCAAGACACGTGCAGACATCAAGTCGCGTAGCCTGAGAAAACAGACGTCCTTTTTTTTCTCAGGCTACAACTCGCGAAAACAACATTTTTGCTTGCAACACAATTAAAAAAAAAAAAAAAAAAAAAATCAGCAGTAGACCCAGGGGGACTTTGGAGACGACTCTTTCTCGCCTCGAACGTGTCTTTGCTAATGTCACCAAGGAAAATCGAATCTCTTAGTCTCAAACTAATGTAAATATATCGGGATAAAGGTCGGGATAACGTTCTCATGTAATCGATGTGCTCAGGTCTGGACCAAACCAGTGGCGAGATCACAAGAGACCAATGGAACTGCTGAAAGAATGGTGTGAGAAGAACGACAAGAATTTCAAGTTCTACAAGGGAACAAGTGATGGCACACCTGATAGGATTGTAGTTGCCTACCGTGTCTACCAGCTGGATGAGTTTGGTAAATACCTTATGTTATCACACACAGATCAGTTTCAAAATTATCTTGATCTTGATGATGCTAAATGACAAATGCAACAAATATTTTGCATTTCCTTGAGGGAAAGAGGTTTTCCTCGTTTTTTCTTGCTAAATTAATTTATCAATAGAGATGATAGGTATGAGTGATTATGTTTGCAGGGTTTTATGGCTTGTACCTTGGGTTGACATCGATGTTGGTGGTGGTAAGAATGATGGTGATGATGACGACGGTGACAATGATGACGATGACTACTACGTGTGTTTGTTGATATTGATAGAGGTGTTTGATGATGACAATGATAATGGTGACGATGACATAATGATGACTGCAATGATGTTGATAACTATGATGATGTTGGTATTGATGGAGGTGTTTGATGACAATGATGGTGTTGATGGTGTTGTTGGTATTGGAGGTGTTTGATGATGACAATAACTGTGATGTCGGTATTGATGGAGGTGTTGATGATGACAATGATGGTGGTGATGATGTTGTTGGTATTGATGAAGGTGTTTAATGATGACAATGATGGTGGTGATGATGATGTTGGTATTGATGGAGGTGTTTGATGATGACAATTGTGATGATGATGATGTTATTGATGGAGGTGTTTGATGATGATAAAGATGATGATGGTGATGTTGTTGGTATTGATCAAGGTGTTTGATGATGACATTAATGGTGATGATAATGATGTGGACGACAGATTTAAGTTCCACCGTCCTTATCCGTGTGTGGTGTTAATGATACAACTGTTGAAATGATTTTCATTCTACAGAGAATTTTGAGGAAGACAATAAGCCAAACGATCACCTCGGCCCAAAACATCAACGCCTTGCATTACACGTATTGAACCAGTTAGAAATGGTACCTGAACACGTGGAAACTCGCCCCCTACGAAGCTGTGTCCAGCCTAATATAGAACAAGTAAGGCGATAACTATTAATGAGTATTAAATCCCATCTGACTTTTATCTTGTTTTGGATGCTTTACATTTTTCACTTGCATTTCAACGATTAGATCGATCAATTATTGGAATACAAATAGCTTAATAGCCGCCATGTTGGATGAATTTTATAAAAGATTTGCCGCTTGTCATCCAACGCGGTCGTCGTTAAAATTGCCAGAAATTTGAGTCACTCTCTGAATAGCTGTTATTACAGTTGCATTCAAATGAGAACCTTTTGTTGTAAAAATCATCCAAGCGAGGCTATCGGGTCGATACAATGCTTAACTGGTCATTAGCATCTCATTTGCATGCAACCTTAATAACAGCTACTCCTTGCTAGCCTTCATCCTCATAATTGTTTTTTAATATGTCAGGGCAAGATTCAAATGTGGATTGATATTTTCCCAAGAAATGAAGGTGGAGTATTGAAGCCATCAGTTGATGTGACTGCTAGAGAGCCAACAGAGTAAGTCTTAGAAACCTCGCGGGCTATCTTATAATAATAACGATGAAGATGATAAGGATAAGGATAGTAACTCTTAAATAATTATTTAATAAATATTTATTTAAAGAGGGTAGCACAGAATCGTTACAATATCTAATAAACCAGTGACCCTCTTAGCCCATCGATAAAACCCCTGGTAGTTATGCTAGTCAGTTCATGAAATAGCGTACTGATTTTAAATTATTTTTTTAGTTATGCATTGCGTTGCATCATCTGGAATACAAGTGATGTCATCATGGAAGAAACGTCAATCACAGGAGAACAAATGAGTGACATTTACGTCAAAGCGTAAGTATCGTTAGAGACGAGAAAACTAAGCCTAAAGAGGTCTTGATCTATCTTGTACTCATAATGGATGACAGTGCTGTCTTTCCTTCGAGAAAAGAGATTTTCTGTTGCCATACAAGTTGGGTGCCATTGTGTGTACCTTCCCTAGTAATAACTCCATAATCACCAGCGAGCGACGCGACGCTTTGTCATCAGTTTGTCAAAAAATGTTGCATTCCGCTGGCATCACCTCGTCGCAAACATTTCTGGGTGAAAACTCGGTCTCCCTGAGTTAGCGCGCACAACGATTCCAGACGTTCTGCAGGTCACAGAGCATTGACATTCCCTCCCCTCAAACTGACCAATCCATCTGAGCTTTTTAAACAACTTGTTTCGTTTTCTTCAGGTGGTTGGATAAAGAAGAGGACGACAAACAAAAGACAGACATCCATTATCGATCTCTTGATGGAGACGGGAACTTCAACTGGCGTATGGTCTTTCCATTCATGTACCTGCCAATCGAGAAGAAAATGGTCATCCGTAAAAAGGTATATTAGTCTTCTAATGAACACAGTTTTAACATCATACTCGGTCAGGACCTTCAGGTAAAGCCCTCAACGTCACAGCAAGGTGCGGCTTACCTTAACTTCTTGTTTATTTATTTATTTATTTATTCATTTCGTTTCTTTCTTTCCTTCCTTCTTTCCTTCCTTCCTTTAGTTTATTTCTTTAATTTATTTTTACCAGGAACACTTTTGGAGTCTAGATTATAAGGAACAGAGAGTCAACCCGTGCTTGATGATACAGATCTGGGAAAATGACACATTCTCTTATGATGATTTCCTTGGTAAGAGTCGATGAGGGGTACAAGACCATTTTGAAAGCGAATTTCTAGAACTTGGAGTCTCTAGGGCTTGAATTGTTGAGGACCATTTAAATTTTTTCAAAATGAGCAAAATTTTGCTGAGATATATCTATTCGAGGTAACAAAGGCACATGTTCGGTACACAAACGACGCTAAAAAAAACCTCGCTGCCCATACTGATTATTTTGTTACAAATATTGATTTCACACTCTTTCATCTAACTTAAGGTAAGACAGAGCTTGACTTGGTCAAACTTCCCAAGCCATGTACTTCAGCGAAGCGCTGTGGTACAAGTCGCGACCCAGGCAAGAATGGAGAACATGTGGACTTGTTCCAACAGAAGTCTATTCAAGGCTGGTGGGCTTGCTACCAGGAAGGCGTAGAAGATCCAACTGTATGTGAACCTGGTTACCTACCATAGAATAAACTCGTGGATTTATCTTCACTCTCATTAGGTTTCAACTTCAATAAATACTATGTAATAAGGCTTTGAAGTTGTGACATACTTCCTGCACCAATGAAAAAGCTAGAAATGTTATTCACGATCAAAATTCCGTACAACTATTCCTTTTATGAAGGAAGGACATGTTAAGAAAAATTTTCACAAAACCCCTTTTAATTTTGGACCCGGAGGTCGTTTTATTTTATTACGTCATGCTTGATTTCAGTTTCTCTCATTTTAATTTCTTGCATGATTACAATCTTCTGGTGTCTTCTTGCTGTTATCTACCTCGTAACATGTGCTTTTTTTTTTCGTTCGTGCAGGGTAAAGTAGAGATGACCCTTGAGCTCCTCACTTCTGGTGAAGCGGCCGCAAAGCCTGTTGGTTTAGGACGGGATGAACCAAACCAACACCCTCACCTGGACGAGCCAAAGTAAATGAAAACGATATAAAACATGCAGAGAATCTATATTAAAAAGTTCTTTTATTGGCTACGCACCAGATGTATGATTAAACTAAAAATAAAGGAAAGTTATAGTGCTTAGAAAGGAGGTTATTCCGGGCGAAAGACCCTTGGAAATTAATTTTTCCGAATTTATTTCCAATGGTCTTCACCCGGGATAACCTCCTTTCTAAGCACTATAACTTTCCTTTATTTCTAGTTTATGTATTTCATAGTGCCACGCAGTCCACATATTGATACAGTTGTATGATTATATCAGCTCCTTTGAAATAGATTGACCAACACAGGGCTGAGGAATGAACAATGCGCATGCGCATTATTGGGTATATTACGTGATGTCTGCTCTGTCGTCGATTCTCGCTGTATTGTTACGTCTCAGTAACCCAAATCACAGCTAGTCTCAATTACCTAATCTCGATTGCTAATTCCATTTTGTAAATATTCAAGATGGCGTCTGTCTTGAATTGGGTCGGAATATGATTTGTCAAAAGAGGAGTTACGTCATTTTGCGACCTTTCCACCAATAATCCACTGGCTCGTCTGATTCAAATCGTTAAGGGTTTGGCCCGGGGGGATCTGGGGATGGAAGGAATCTAGGTGACCGGGAGCAGCATAAGGCAAGGGTATCATGGGATACATCAAGTGACTTTGCTGTCGATGCTCACTCAGTGTATTGTATTGTTTTTAGTCGCCCAGCAACATCTTTCCTGTGGTTCACGTCGCCTTTTAAGACTCTGAAGTACATTATCTGGAGGAACTACAAATGGGTCATCATTGGGTTACTCATCTTGATCATCATCATCGCCATCGT
This sequence comes from Stichodactyla helianthus, assembly GCA_015163945.2. NCBI lineage: Eukaryota > Metazoa > Cnidaria > Anthozoa > Actiniaria > Stichodactylidae > Stichodactyla > Stichodactyla helianthus. The sequence goes on along the minus strand of WUAP02041117.1, from coordinate 9,283 downwards.
GGTCATCTTTGTCTACAGCCTGCCGGTATGTATTCAGACATACTCTTATTATATATCTCCTCATGACGTCAAAAAAAGGATTTGAACGGCTGCAAATCATTGCGCACTGTGTTTATGGTGTTTGCACTCGGCAGGTGTATCCTCAAGGTATCCGTTAATGCATTAAGGGATCGCGACGTACATGCCCTTACACACCACAGTATAGTTAATTGACAACAGAACTCCAACGCTGCAGTGTCGAGTCGCATTACTTATCTCACTTCATTTTCAAGTTATTGAGTATTTTGGATAAAAATATCATACTTACCTTCGTGGGTCTCCCACCACCTTGGCTCCACTATCCCACCCCTCCCCAGCTTACCTCCCGCAAAGGTAACCCGCACAAAGTACTCGATTTGCGAACTTTTTATTTCTATAACATAGCTAAGATATAACGCGTGCTCTGATTGGCTGGCTACCTGATGAAAAAGAAATGGATGATACACGTTGATGGTGCACACTCGCGCAGGCTGACGTCAAAACCGTTTCAAGTTCTGTGATGCCTCTTCTTTAGAGCACAAAACTGTCTTTCAGGATAAAAAAAAATATTGATAAAAAACGCTTTGTAGATCATTCTTTCTCTTGAAAATTTCCGATGGTAAACGTTTTTTTGACGCTTTTTCGAGAGCGTTATACACAGTTTTTCTCTTCAAAAATGGCTAAATAAATTTTCAAGTTGCAACGTTTTCTGCGCCCGCTAGGACACTAAAGAAAAAAATAATCCCTTTTTCCGAAATGTAAAAGCTCTAGCTATGTTATAAAAGATGGTCAATGCTTAGCTGTGCGTAAATCTAGTTCTGTATGCATTTGGATAGCTGGAAGAGTACTGTGGGTAGCTAGAGTTGCTCTCGGCTCCGCCTGCATTCGGATTTACGCATGGTAAACATTGACCATTCCTTAATTTAAATAACTGTTTTTCCTACTTCTCCAGGGATATACGGCCAAGAAGATGCTCGGTGTTTGAAGAAAACTCCAGTAATGAGAAATCAAGGCAGTAATGTACCCGCAATATCGCTTACACTTGATCATTCTTCTAAATTCACTGATTCGATTCGATTCAATTTAAAATGATAATGAGGCTTAATGATTAATGCTTAATGGCTGGTTAATACTTTATCTTCTTAAAAGAATATTCCTAACATCATGGATTTGTAAATCTCATCTGATGTATAATTATGGGATTCAAGTGAAGAAATCAACAAGGCAAGGGAATTCTAATAGTGGCACTTGTCACATTTCTTCATATCCCCCCACCCTACCTCTCTTAGTAATGTTTGGTGTCTTTGTTTGTTCATTATCAAGGTAACCATCAATAAAACATACTCGACATGAATAGAAAATGTTGTGGATTTATTTGTTTTTATTTAAATACGTCACTCTAAAAGCAGCAATAAACTAGTACCCCTTAAAGTTTTGACGAACCCCCCCTCCCTTTCACCCGCCGGGGAGGTTCCTCTTTTGTCATTTGTAGCTTTTCACGTCCTGTCTTAAGCCTGGTCCTCACTAGCGGCAATAAGCATAAGCAGCATACGCAGATTCAGTATTGCATTGATCACCGAGGTGTGAGAAAAGACAAGCTCCGTTAATGAGCAGTACACTACTGAGTCGGCGTATGTTGCTTATGCTTAGGTCGCAAGTGAGGACGACCAGGCTTTAAAGACAAAGGCTCGTGAGACCACTTCGTCTTTGCTAAATCTGTCTATTTAGTAATTTAGCATTTGCAGCGACTAAAGGTAGGACCTACAAGGACAGTCAATGTATATTCTAAGGACAGACTCTAGTCTCGAGTTACACTAGCCTTGCACTCTGGGTGCTTTAGTCGTATCTCAACCCAGAAGTGGAACCACACACAACGTACTCTACGGATAGGCTGTCCCATTACTTTATGTACTCCACGGTTTGCAAGAATTTGATAGGTCAGAAGTAAAAGAACATTGAACGATAGGATGCTATGGGACTGTGTGATCATGTCACACGAAGCTTGTCCCATTACGCTCTCCTAAGTACTTGATACTAATTGGACTTCTTTGGATGCATTGCCCGTCGATCATAACCTGAATATTCATAGATGGAACCTTTCCAAACGTCACAACAAAACTATACGTGCCGTCGCTACGACTTTTGATGTCAAATGAGAAGGGTTTGGAGTTACTACCAACAGGAAACGTCTTGGCTTTGATTCGGTTTCCCATGAATCTCAGGATATCGCCAAATGAGTTTTTGATACATGCAACGAACTCAAGTACCTGGCCATTGGTGGCGTAAAATATTCCATATTTCTCGATCAAGCCATCGGTCGATGGGGTCACTATGCTCTGATTTGGATCAGGGGAGATTGCGTCAATAACTTCTGCGAAGTGTTCAACGCAATCGCTAAAGATGTGTTCGTCGTATTTGAGTCGTATTTTGTCTTCTTGGCATGGATTTGTGGAGAATGTTTTCTCGGACAGCTGTGACAAACGTGATGCTATTTCATTTGACACTGTCAGCACGTCGCTGTCACATCCTTTTTTCAAAACTTTTTCTGTAAACTCGATGGCGCTTTTCAGGCACGTCAGATACACTGCAAGACCGTCTTCTTGTGCTGCAAGATCTTTCATCTTAGTTGCTGCAATCCTTCGTGTTTCTTCCTTCAGTCGAGCTCGTTTTTCTTCAAGAGCTCTAATCTGTTTATCAATAAAGTCATCAACGTCTTCTTCGGTTGTTTTTGATGCTTTATTGACGTTTTCCTTCATTTCCTGTACTGACTTCAAAATGACCTCAACACTTTTGCTCTGATTGCTTACTCTTCTTATTTCTTGCTTGAGTTTTTCCTTTTTTTCAGCAGCGACGTCCTCGATAAAGCTGAAGTCATGATCACGATGGTTTATAATGGCACAATCACGACACACTAGTTTCTGGCAAGCATTACAGAACAACTTCATCACTTCTCCTTTGTGCTTCCCACAAAACGATTGTTTTTCTATGACTGGTATAGCTGTGTCTTTCAGCTCATCCAGTGTCATCAGTTGATGGTCTTTCAGTGCTAACAGACGCTGATGTGCTGTGAAGCAAACGTTACACAAAAACATACAACAGTTAACGCATCGTCCTTTGGCTGGTTCTTTGCTGTCACAGTTTTCACACGTCAACTCAGTTTTGGCGCCGTCTTTTTCCTGTGTCGAGTGTATGGCAAGAAGAGACAGAAGATTGTTGATCCAGAAGTTGACCTTGAGCTTGGTAGCATCACCAGATATTATCTATGAAGAACAATTATAACCTACGTATTACAATTTCACTCTCAACTCCATATCATTTATACCAAACAGCATTTCTTAATTAATTGTGGGGAATTAAATCAAATGTCCTGAATTGTAAAATCACCTTAAAAATGAACCTTACCTGTACTCGTTCCCTACATTCTGGACAGACAACAGATTCCTTGCTTTTCCCTTTTGCCAGGAGATCCTGTAAGCACTGTTTACAGTAGGTATGTAGACAAGGTAGTAGGCGTGGGTCCGAGTAGTGCTCCAAACAGATTGCACACGTGACCTGCTCCCCAAGCTCTTGCGATAACTTGGCAGCCATTCAGTTACTGGAAAGAAATTCAAGTGATGTATGTTTCAAATCAAAGTTGCGCATCCAAAAGCTTTCAAGTGTGACGTTAGTGGTATGCGGAAAAGTTTCAGGCATTAGGAAAGTATAATAAACTTCAAGGAAGCTTTTTCTCCCACTCCTCCTCAGACGATTCTCAAACAAAGGAAAAGTCCTGGCTGTGTACACCACCTCCTCTCCCTTCCCCTCATGGGACAGCTAACTCCTGCATGGAGGAAAAAGGAATGAAACAAAGCGACAGTTTCTGATGAAGGTAATCAACAATACGATATTCAGAAGACAGTGTCACGTACTAACGCAAAATTAAAGCATCAAAGTTTAATGATGCGTTGAGGCAAATCAGGCTCGTAACTATTTCTTAATTCACTTAGAATTATAGTCATAAATGTAAAGTGAATGCGTTCGGTGTATCTCTAGAATTATAGTCAATTATTCTAGCAAATTTCTTTTCTCTTTGTCGTTAATAATGAGAAATGTCTTGGCCCTTCTTATTTAGTCTTTATTTGTCTTGAATCTGAAGGTAATTAGGGCATGTTGTTCCTGATTTCACATTACTAGTAAATTCAGTCGGTCACAGTCTGAAGATTACACTAGGTCAAGAATATTAATTAAAGCAATATACCCAAAAAATTATATCGTTTACTAGGCTTTAAATGAAATATACACCTATTTCAAAAAAACGTTGTCAAAAAGCAACAAGACAGACATGAAAAGCGAACGTCTGTGGTCAGGATGTTAGCTAAGTTTTGAATTTAGGAAGCATAGCAGCCTGTTATAAGGACTAAAATCACTGAATCTAAATAGATGAATTACTCCCTTGAGGACTTGGCTTGTTGCTTTGGCTGCGACAACGTTTTTTTGAAATAGGTGTATATACATATGTATCAAAGATTAACTACGAGTTTGGTTATTTGTAATGGAAATGCGTGTTTACAATCTAACATAAACTTTGTGAAGGTTTTTCAAACTTTGTGCAATCAAATCATAATTTAAATTGAAGTCAATACATTTGCAACACAAATGGTTCAGTTTTTAAAGCGATGTGGCTTGCATATCCGTCTAATATCAGACATGTCATTCACGGAACGAACACGGGCTTAGCTGTACCATGAATTAAGATTATTTGACGTAAGTAAACGTCTGGCTATGTTTTTACAGGAAAGATTTGCTTAATAAACATGGTATGAAGGTGTAGGTGTATATACATATGTATCAAAGATTAACTACGAGTTTGGTTATTTGTAATGGAAATGCGTGTTTACAATCTAACATAAACTTTGTGAAGGTTTTTCAAACTTTGTGCAATCAAATCATAATTTAAATTGAAGTCAATACATTTGCAACACAAATGGTTCAGTTTTTAAAGCGATGTGGCTTGCATATCCGTCTAATATCAGACATGTCATTCACGGAACGAACACGGACTTAGCTGTACCATGAATTAAGATTATTTGACGTAAGTAAACGTATGGCTATGTTTTTACAGGAAAGATTTGCTTAATAAACATGGTATGAAGGTTCATATATGAAGACCAGCATCTGTAGCTCCAACAACTTACCTTGATAGCAAGATGTATCAAGCCTCAAAACAATAAAATCTTGTACGTTTACTACAGCTGGAGGATAGTTCCTCTACCTTCACTGATTCAGTTCAATGTCTCTTCAAACCAGAAATATTTGCTAATATTTATTCAAATTTATTATATGGCAAAGGCTACTTCCGGTAAAATCGCGCACTATGATTGGCTGTTGATGAGGCGAGACTTTTCCGTAATGCCCACGGGCATTACGGATATTGTTAATGCCTTGCGATGGAAAAAGGCGTAAACAAAAACAAAAACAAACGTTTTGGCATATGAAAGCTGACAAATTCAAGAAATGAACGACGAAGACAATTCAGAAAGTGAGTTTTATTATCCAGACGAAGTCAAACTAATAGTAACCTGAGTTTCAGGCCCAGGGGAGAGGGGAGGGGAGAGGGGAGGGGAGAGGAGGAGGGGAGAGGAGGAGGGGGAGGACGCGCTTGCTCAATTGGTCATTGCATTCCTTGCTTTAAGGTCAACGCACATCAAATTGCGATCTCTCTACGAATACTTCATTCTTTTTCCAAATTACCACAAGATCGTGAGTAAATCAACACAGGATCGTGAGTAAATCAACACAGGATCGTGAGTATAACTAATACAACGTGATTTTGTTCTTGTTCCTGACACACTTGTTCCTATGTACGCTTGGTTAACTTCAAATAATGACCAATTGAGCAAGCGCGTGATGTTGATGTTTACCTCTACATTCCTTTGCCGTTACATCCCTGGGAAAATGTACGTTAGCAAACTAGTCATACTTATCAGTAACGGAATTGAGACCTAGCTTTTGTTCTTAAAAAGGAATCTGAATGTGCCAACGAAGTGATAAGATTTAAAAGGGAGTATTTTAGCAAGAGTTTGATTTTAGGCAATTGAATTCGAATCGAGGAATACGCTTCGTGGAATCAACGTGGGTAAAAATTTTGTACAGGTCAGCAGTCTGAGTTCGCGGGCTCAACACTTTTGGCTGATGAGCTTTTTATGAGCAATTTAGGGTTAAATTCTGTTAGCTAAAGTAGAATACAAGACAATATTTACTAAAAAGTGCTTTTCTTTGAGATTTTGTGATGAAATTCTTTGTTGTTTTTTTTACCTCTTTTGAAACCACAGGAAGCCCACACATGCAAACACCACAGGCAACCCACACTACAATTTAAGTGAAAAGTGTCTAATATCCAGTCTTTAACGGCTAAATGAAAAGAAGATGTATAATAACACACAAAGGCAATGGGAAAAGCTTGCTGGAATATGAGAAGTTTTTGACGATTTGGTCTCATGCTTGGACGAATTCGAAGATATGGTGTTTTGCTATTATTTTATCAGTTTTCAAAAGAATTTGGCCGCATGGTTTCTTGATATTATGCTACAAAAACTACATAGAAATGATGTTTGGCTATCGAACGTTAAGTTCCGATGTATAGAGGTTGTCCATCGATTGATCCTACGTACTAATGAGCAGACGATCCTGGCCTACTTCAGAGGTTTTCTGTGATTTATAAGGCAGTTATGGGAAACGAATTTCACCATTTTTACGGCCTTCGGGCCGAGGAATCGCTTATTACAGTGAAGAATGTTTACAATCTACTTAGAGTTGGAGGGGAAAATGAACGTTTCTAGATGTGTAGAGGTAAGCCATATATTACCAGAAGCTAGTAATCTTAAATTTAATATCATTTCACAGTCATTCTCTTATAAAGCCGCCATACTTTTATGACCAGCGACGCGTGAAATGCGCATGCTCGTCCGCCATGTTGTACCGAATTTTTGCCCATGAACATTAATTGAAATAGCTATATGAAGAAATTCTTATAGCTCCACAGTTCGCTTTCCGTCGTGTAATCGCCAATCAACGATCGCTATTCGCCGTTCGCCCCGTAAACCTTTTATGAAATAGCTATATGTATGTACTGCACTTTTTGTAGATTCTGTAATTTTCATAAATAAATTTTAAATTGTGTACTGAGTAAGGCTGTATAGGCCGAAACGTTTACCATTAAAGTCTTTTGACCAGCAAGTGGTTCCTCGGATGTCATCCCTAGCTTCAATTTTACGTTTGAAGTGTTCTTGGCATCTGCGTTTTGTATCTTTTGATCCCACTCGCTAGTGCCGACAAGGTTGTTGTGCTCCAACTCGCCTTATATTAGTTAAAAGTTTGTATGTACTTTATTATTTTTTTATTATTTTAACATTGCAAAAATTTGACGCGACAAAAGTACGCTTTTGGAATCAACGTCAAACTCTGGTCTCAGTCGTGCGACAAGCTCAGGCGAGTTTAATTTCCGTTCAGCTCGATTTGCTGCAGGACCTTAAAAATTTAGTCTGTCCTCTCACGGAGGGTCATGATATTTTATTCCTGTTTCTGAAAAGGGCCAATTCATTTGCAACTCTAAATTTCAAATCCCCCCGCCCCCCCCCCCCCCCTCCCCCATAACGTATGGCAGGTCAGTAAAAAGATCTGTCTAAAGATCTGTCTGTCTGTCAGTAATCCTTGCAAAAAAAAACCTCTTTAACATGTGTTTATTTTAATTAGATTTTATTATCGAGTATCAGGGTGGTTTACATGACATAGTGCTGAGTGGGTGGTTTCTACTATCATCTGATTAGTTGAATTCATCGATTGGCCCTAGCCGTAACGTGGTGTAATTTAATTGTTCTAACTCGTGTTACGGTCACTATAAAATATTTCGGACATAGTTATCTAATTGCCGTACGAATTTGCTAACTTTTAAACAATTATCGCCATGAATTGTTGTTCTTCTCCCTAAAAATAACAGACATTCTTAATCAGAGATTTTGGTTATATTTAGAGAGCTAAATAAACAATAGAATCTTATGATATTGTTACTGTAGATGCTATGAGATTCAAGGAGAATTCCTTGGAGGACTCGGGAATTCCACGTTGAATTTCACTCGAAAAAACGAGATCGCACGAGTCGCGAAGCGACGAGTGCGTTATCGTTTTCATTCTCGCGAAATTCAACGAGGAGTTCCCGAGTCCTCCCATGAATTCTCCTATAGAACTCTTTAGCTTCGTCAGACCACGTGACATTCTCTTGGGAATTGTTTTTTTGTGATAAACGTGTTAAAATATTAACATACGAAAGAATCAGCTCCCAAGAGTGACATCACGTGGTCTGAAATGGGTAAACAAATAACGAAGCTAAAGAGGTCTATTAAGGGACTGTGCAATAATTATCAGGAGGGGGGCCCGAAAAACCAGAGGGGGGGGGCATTACATAAAATTGATGTTTAGATGGGGGGGCTCAACGTAAATAACCCATTTGACAGAGGGGGGGCTTAAGTTTTATTTGAAATGTACATGGTCTTTGGTATAACATTTCAGTATAAACTAAACTATCTACACCACTGCTCCTCACTTTATGGTGGGGGGTTGACGTTATTTCAAACATGACAGAGGAGGGGTGGGAACTAAAAAAAATTTTTGGAGGGGGGTACTGCCTAAGTTTTTGCTTGATGAAACTCATTTTTCAGCCCCCACTCCTGATAATTATTGCACAGTCCCTAAAGTCGAAAATTGTTCAAACGTTTGTACATTTGTATTGAAATCAGAAAAAAATTAATTTGGTGCGTGACGACTAGAGTCCATTCTGTGAATTAGAAGATGCAGGATGATGTGAGTGGTACTATCCGATAAACGGATTGGTTTATTGAATGGCATGTGATGGTTACAGTTGAATGGTTTGTTTTCTGTCAATTCAAGTTGGTCTAGTCTTGAATACATTTCTTGTACGTCATTTCACACATATATTTCTGATAATGCCTCTTGGCTTTCTTGAGGCATGATAAACGTCGTCGATAACAAGGCTAAAATTAGAAGGAAAATATGATCGTATTAATAAACAACAGCAAGGAACAATGAGACAAGAGAAATAGAAGTAACATTGCGACTATCGCCATAACAATCATCATCATCGTCATCATCATCGTCATCATCATCACAACTATCACTATCATCATCATCACCACCACCACCACCACCACCACCATCATCATCATCATCACCACCACCACCATCACCACCACCACCACCACCATCATCATCA
>WUAP02041006.1:0-18662 GCA_015163945.2 Stichodactyla helianthus | reverse complement strand
CCTGACTGCTGTTAAACCTAAGTTATTATCAATATTTGGGAACATTGCTACAACATCCCATGAAACTAACAATGTATATATATATATATATATATGTTGATTTAATTTGAAGCAAAACTTTTCAAGGGCACAAAAAAGTCTGAAGCAAGTATTTCAAAGGGGCTAATTACTACTTACTACTTTTAGTCAGGATTAAAAAAAAAATCTAACTTAAAAGTTAAACATGTGTACATTCACTTTGGTCTTTGAATTGGAAGGAAGAGATAAATTTTTTAATTACCTTTCTCCTGAGCCTTAATCGAGAAGGAAACTAAAAAAAAATAACTGTCAGCAACAGAAGGTGCATACTTTTTGCCACTCTCTGGCGAAAATCAAATACTTTTACAACAGCCAATCATATTTTAGAGATGTTGTTTCTCCTGTAACCTAACTGCGCAGCGTTTTACGAAATTTATTATTTTTGTCTTAGGCGAGAGCCAAGGGTTAAGTAAAGGCAGTTCTAATGGATTCCAATGTTATGATTTCATTCATTCGACGTTTTACTGATTCGTCTTGAGCATCCTCTTGTCATTCCATTTATTCATTTCACTCATTTATTTATTCACTCAATCATTAAAATTGTTTATTCTCTTATCCTGATCCTCTCGCTCGTTCATTGCCTTCATTTATTACATCATTCATTCATCCATCCATCCATCCATCCATCTCCGTCCGTTCTGGCGTTCATTCGTTCGTCCAATCAGTCAATCATTCTATTGAGGTATGAAAACATACATGCAGCAGGCGATCAGATATCATATTCCTTAGGATTTAACCGCAGCTTGGTTTAACGCCAAGATTTAGAAGCCGAATCTACAGTTGTTTTCTAGATCCCTTTGCCATGGTAAATATAACTTCAGGGCACATATCTCGTATAATCTATATCCAACCTTCCATCTCAAAGTGTTTAGTCTATAGATATCTATTAGTTTACAGCTTATGTGGTTAACACATTTTTAAAAACTTAAAACTTGGTCGCAAGCCAGAATTTAGAGACCACACAGTACTAACTTCCTACACAAAATGCGTTCAGTCCTAATCCTGATTAATCAGTCCTGGTAGAGCAACACACTCTGAAACTGCGATGCACCTATTTGTAATGACAATTAATGCGAAACTTTGTGCGACACTGGCCATAATATCTTTATTAAACCCACAAGTAAAAAATTAAATTCCAAATAAATGAAGATGTTAGTGGCCACCTGGTTTGTGAAACGATTTACTCTGAGGTAAATATGAGGACACCTATGTCGATTTCGATGCCGTATGTGGAGTTTTGTTAACGAGCCCGGTTGCTTTGAAGTGTCCTATAGACAGGGTCGCTCTGCAGTGACTTTGACAATACACTTTTTGATATTCAACTTCGATATATTCTGTTCTTCAAAGACTGTGATCTTTAATCTAGTAAAGCGAGACCCTTAGCATCGGGAAGCCGCACGATATAATGCCAGCAGCTCACTTGTAATCTCAAATAGATAAACCAAAATTGTATCGTGTGATGCTAAATCAAAAATCCAAGTATCTTGCAACGACGAGGATAGAATAACTAAGAAACAGGCCAATTGATTTAGTGTCACTGTGCACCCACCCCAGAGAGCCTGTTGGCAGGCTAGGTTTGTATGCCATACCAGAAGGCCTGCGTGAGCTTCACTACATTTCTCTGGATTTCGGATACATTTTTTTTTAAAAGATGATACAGGAATCAAAATCAGGATGTTCATTTGGATCATGACCTTGTGCAAAAATGAAGAATGCCTTGATAAGTACGACATAGTGCCAGGTATTAAAAATACGAAAATTATGAGGTATGGATACTGATAGTGCCAGTGATGCTAGTGAAGAAGACACGGATTCCGGACATTAAAACTCATCGTAATGATAAGTTTGGGCTGAATGCCAGGGTGCGTGAGCTGGTCATTGCGCCTAGCCAGCCCGCACGCCAAGGTGACCATGGCAACCGGGCCACAGTCCACCGCCCAACTGGCATCCGTCACACCTAAAAAGGTGGAATACTTACCATGTAATATGCTTACCCTTCAGAAGTTCTATGAGGTGGGTGGGAGGGGAAAATTTGCCGAATGCTTGGCACAACAACAAGCTGCCACGTTGCGAAACACTGCCAGTAGCCCTGAACCTCACAGGGGGCCCCCCAAGCGCCCTGGCGCGAAACCGCTGACCGGTTGGACTCGGTTTTAACTTCGCCTAAATTACATTCAGGCCCAAAAAATGTCGAACTTAAATATTTTGATAAGCAAAAGAGTCAAGTGCATTGGTATGTAACCACAATTCGCGTTGTTACAGTTTGGAGTACTTCAAGTAATGAAAACTAATCCTGGTTTATGAGCGAACATGCAACGGCAGATTAGGCAATAAACATGATAAGTGGCCTGGATCTCTGCTGATTCACCCTACTCGTTGCAGTCAAAACGTCTAGTCGTAATACGTTTTGTAGAGAAACGGTTGTATTAAAGACTCAAAGGAAACGTTTTCCACTTCATGTGTACTTCTTATGATTATATTCCACTAATAAGATGAGAACTTAAAAATCCTAAGATTTTGGCTCGTTTCTAGTTTTTCCCCCGTACCTTATCAACCATCTTTCAGTTACCTATATATTAATCGCTATTAATGATTATTAAAAAGTATTTTTTCCTGATATTGGATTAATGATTTCGGCCCGCCATTTTTCAATCGTGCAATTGTGCATGAAAGTGCAATGCTTGTCTGGTTTAGTTAAAAAGACACAATTGTATTGACGTCGCATATGGCAGATGAATTTAAGCCTCAATTTACTAAACATGTTTAAGGTATTCATGTGAATGGTTAAGCGGGTAAATCGAGGTCAAAGAGTGTGTGTGCCATTCGAGGCATCAGACAAGTAACGATACGAAGATTCCTAGCCTTCCACATTGTTAATTCATAGTCCAGCCAGCAAGCGATGCCAAATCCTACTGTCAACATCACAGCTATACTTGACATTAGATCAATGACAGAACTGTAAACATTGCGTATTACAGTATTAAATGGAAACAGCCTCAAACTCGTCATTGAATCGTGAATTCTGCTTCTCTTGGAAAGGTTTTTTAGAGAATTAGCTTGTCATAAAAGTGTGTTGAAATTTTCCAAAGTTTGACGTGCTTGACGTAAGAATGTCGTCATCACATGTTAAGAGAATTAGGTTTAATGGTGTTAATAAAGTTTCTTAAGCGTTAAATTGGTTTCTTTGACAAAGAATTGAAGCAATTTTGACAGAACTTTTGCTTGAAAGTTACCAAAGTCTTTTGAACTTCTACCTCATTCTACCTTAAGACTTCAACTATAAATCTTATTCAGTTTGAATGGTCATGTCCTATCTCCAAGATTAAACATCGCCAAGTTCCAATTTGAAGCCATCACTTGAATATTGTTTTGATTCTGAAAAAAATGTTTAAAATTGGTAACGCGATGTTTTCCAAACTCTCGATTATTAGGCGCATCATGCTGAGGGTTCAAAGGATTTAGCAACTGGAGTTTCATCATTAACCACCATAAACACGAAGATATATTTTTCTTCTTGCAGAGTCACATTTACGAAAACAAGACGCCACCATCACAAGAGAACTAACCCAGCGTTCTACTAGCAGGAGACCATATTCAGTTTCCCATTTTAATTTCAGTCAAGCCTTTTTTTTTTTTTTTTTTTTTTTTTTTCTTTCCCCTAACTGGCTGTTTTCAGCCATTTCAACCCAGTTTCATGCGTTTGAAATTTAAAAAAAAGCTTCATTGTGTTTTGCCAATACTTGCATGTTTGTCGTCCGGTTTTCCAAACATCAACTAAGGAACGTGAGTCTGAGATCAAATTTTGGGGACTTAAGCGTACAGCAGGGATCGATAAATGCGAGAAGTGTAAGATCACGTAGGAACGGATCACAGGGATAATACTCTGGATTGCATCAGAGTATGTTACTTGCTTGTCAGCTACGGCGTCGGTGTTTATTAGATACGACGGAGATAGGTTTTCAAACGCGCCGGAACATGCCGAAGAAGTCGAGCGAAGCAACACCGGAAAAGCTTTGGATAAAAATCAAAATCAAAAGCGTTGTTTTCCAATGGCTCGTCGTACAGCTTATGTACACCGCAAAGCAAGTAATAGTGTAGAAGTTTGGTCGAAGATGAGCGCTAGTTCTAAACTTCGACGAAACAATGCTGGCATATCGGTTATCTGGACAGAGACTTAGAATCATTTAGGCTTCGAAAATTTAAAAACATCCACTCTAAATGTGCATAGTACTACTTAAACAAACAAGGATTTGCAAGAGCCAGCAAATCCACAACTAACACCAACCACAAACAAAGACACAGAATGGGAAGTAAGATTATATGCCAAACGGAATTAAACGTAAAGTTGTTCTCATATGGTAATACTGATTTACTTGTGAGTTAATAGAAAATCGTTTAACCCATTGATGTTAAAGACCTTGTATGACGTTCCGCTTAAATGGCTAGCTATTCTAGCCAAGAACCTTATGTACAAGAATAAATTCGTGGACAAGACAGCCACAGAGAAAGCTTAAAATCCTAGCTCCTACTCACACTACTTTGCTCTCTTGATAAAAAAGTCGTTTTAATGTCATTAAAATACCGGGAATGAAATAATTAAGCGATAACGGGGTTCCCGAATTCCTATCTGAAGGATCACTCTACGGGACATGATTCGCATGGTAGATGATCTTTGTTCAGCTTCCCAAAAATTCTTATTATTTTTAGCAACCAGAACTTTAACAGAACTCTTGCTGTAGATTTTAATGGCTATAACAGCCTTAGTATTCAAAACCTACCTTTTCATCTTGGACCTTCTTGGACGTGTAATCGTCTCGATCTAGTAATTTGTCTTGTGAGGTGCCCTCGTCGTTATACGTAAAACGGGACCCCTTTATCGGAGGCGTTTTCAACGGGCTTAGATCATTTTTATTTATATCAAATGGTTCGCTTGAATCTGTTTCTGTTCGTCCAGTAGAATTTTCAAGGATCTTGACATAAAAACGTCGTATTCTCTCCCCCTCTTCGCTGAGATTCTCCTGTTGTAATACATCCTTGAGAAAAGCTTCAATTCCAGGCAATGCGAGGTCCAATACTGCAAGACACAACAAATTATAAAACATTTTATCATAAGAATTATCCAATAACAATATAGGAAATAACTCCAAGTCAACCTATAAAGCAAAGAAATTTGCCTCGAACCATTTTAGGATAAATTTAGATGAATTTTCCAATAACGTCTTGCTACCTTGGATTCTTTCGTTATGACTCCAGCTTTGGAAGATTTTCTCAACGCTCATCGTTCCCTAACCCAGACGTTCGCAGGCCTTCACACATAATTGTTGCTCTTCAACAAACTCTTGCTATTATCCTTGAAGGTCACAAGTGAAACTCAAGCCGAACCGTACCATTTTTAATGATCTGAGTTAGCAATGGAATGTACACAAACGACCGTTCCTTCGCCAAAATCCAATTCGTCCGACTCAATTTGTGTACGAGTTGAGTCGAGTCGATTGGTGCACGAGTGCTATTCTAGTGACTCCATATATTCATTAATGAGAAAATAATACGAGTTTCTTGAGCCACAATGAAATCGTTCAGATGTTAACATAAAGTTACTAAAGGCGCTCTGGATACCATTTCATTACGGTATCTAATTAAAAGCTCTACGTTACGATTGTTCTGTCATAAACAATACCAAGTGTCAAATGCTTATCAGTTTGCCGTAGGCTCTATGTTTGTGGCCGAAGCTGATTGGATAGAAATACAATTAGTTAGCTTTATCAATTAAGCTGGTGTAAACTGCTATACTTTTCTCGCCAGTATAACAATAGCATCGATGCAAAGCTGCTATAACTTCTGCAAAACAATAAATAAACATGTAAAGCCAATATACAAGTGCATTACGAGGGATTTTCAAGCTTCTTTGATGTGTACCTCTGGTTTTAGGAGGTCCGTTTTTACAAGGATAAATGAATTGTAATAAGCTGTTGAAAAATATTATAGAATTCCATCATGATTAGGTTTTCAGTCAGTCATACCAAGCTTCCGCTATAGCTGGCTTTATTTGTAGAAAGCATTAAAGGTGTTAGCTGTAGTGACATTATCAGCTCTCTGCAGAGAATCCACGTTTTTCGATGTATAAACTTAAGAAAATTCGATTTCTAATCAAGCCCAACCAAGGTAGGAAAAGACCAAAAATTAGAGCTCAGAGCATCACTGTTTGTTATTCTGTCATTTTTATATAAGATGTGTTTATTTGTACAATCCCCATCTTCCACATATACAGCCCATGTCTTTTGTCTTTGTCACTGTTTGGTTGGTTGAAGACATTGTCAAGTCTTACTAATCACTGTGTAATAACAATGATAATAGTCTTCTGATAGTTACATGACTTGAAACGGAAATGTGGTTGGCAAGACAATT
This sequence comes from Stichodactyla helianthus, assembly GCA_015163945.2. Lineage (NCBI taxonomy): Eukaryota > Metazoa > Cnidaria > Anthozoa > Actiniaria > Stichodactylidae > Stichodactyla > Stichodactyla helianthus. The sequence goes on along the minus strand of WUAP02041006.1, from coordinate 12,179 downwards.
CATTTCTATAATAGCAATAAAATGTAAAAAAAAATTTGCGCTTCCGTAAGAATGAATGGAATCTGGAAGTTCTAGCTTTGTGTGCTTGTTGGGAGAATTAGGTGGGAAGGACACAGACTCAGTTCCAATGCTCGGATTCAGTTTACCACTTTTGTACCACATTTTTAACAAGATAGAGAGTTGCCAATGAATATAAATTGACAAAGATTTCAAATCTGGATGAAAAGTTTGCTTAACTAATGGCTGCCACCAAAAGGGAAGCTTTTACGTTCCATGATATACTGTCACCAAAACTCACAAAACGCGATAATAGCCAATCATAAATCAACTTGCAAAATATCTTCTGGGCAAATAGGGAAGGCTAAATGTGAAATCTCGAGGCACGTTATCATGACAACGGGATTGCCAACGCTTAATTTCTTCTCATCAAGATGTAATGATTGAAAATGTTACTAAAAAAGAATACAAAGAAAATATGTATACGTGATAAAAGGGAATTTCTATGGAAAATCACTTCAAAGCTCGATAGAAATAATGCAATTTGTAATCTTAATTTCTGCCAACATATAAAAAATATTAGTCTATCTCTAATAACGTCTTTGTTTTGTCTGGGCTTGAACATTAACACTCCATTTATACTCCATTTATATATTTTTGATTTGTCCGCTGATTTTATCACCTTTGAAGCACTGAAAGCATTGAGAGTGCTCAGTAAAATTTCATATTTGAGGTCATTCCTCGTATAGCTCATTCTTTAGATGAGTTTCATATATTAAAAAAGGGAGGATAAAATTAATAATAATAATAATAATAATAATAAAATAATAATAAAATAATAATAATTTGAAGATGATTTCAATCTAACTGCTAGAGTTTCAAAAAGAACGTGAAAATGTTGACCCAATTGATGCCACTAAACTTATCTTCCAAGTCACAGATCAGCTTACCAAATGATATAAGTCCTTAAAATATACTTAGCTTTCAAAACCAAGAAAACATATGTTACTCAAGATAAGCGGGTGACTTTTGACTTGATGCCCTTGGTTTAAACTTACATGTATTTCGTTTCGATTTCGGCTTTTTTCCCGCGACGGCTCCATTGCTGGAAGACGGTTGGTGAACAAGCTGCATCACGTACATCATGTGATGTGGTTGCACACAGTTCAGATTCGCGAGCAAATTTAGTGATACTAGTAATGATATGATCACCTGATGGTCAAACTACTACATCTTGCTGTTCGTGCTGGGTGAATATCTTCTTCCTTACATTCGTGGCGTTTAGGGCTCCAGCCGCACAACATTTACCAATGGTAGCAAAAATCTAGATTATTTGAGTTTGAAGAGCCACAAAAGCCATTGACAGTTCAGCTTTGGTGTGTGATGCAAATACGCCGTCCTTGATATATGTGTCCATCGTATCCGTTGTGATAAGTGTGTTACATACCTTATGTAAGAGACCGGCACGTACTACTATGTTGTTGTCATAGTGACGAACCATTGAGAAATGAATAGGCTTAGGAGGACATGATAAAGAGTGTCGGTGTCTTTCATGAAAAGACAATTAGAAGACAGGAAGTAAATAAAGGGTAAGGTTGGCAAAATGTTTTACTAGGAAATGACGGGTGGTTCTCGTCATCTTCGAACTCAAATAGTTGGAGTTCCTGTGGAAAATAAAAGCTTCTTTTACTGGGCTCCTGTGGAAACTTAAGTTACTTCTGAAATACAAATGGAAATGGAAACTAGCGAAACTAACTAAACTGATACTTCTGAAATGTTCTTGGTTACGTATTTCACGTCAAAAAGTAGGAGATAACTAAATTAATTTAAAATCCTTCATTTCACTGACGTCAACGTTTACCTTGCTCATTAGCATAATTCAAACTTTTAAGCCATTTACAAAAAGTGATATTGAATTGAACTGAGAATGTCACGTTTGACAAGAACTGAGAATTTGAGAATACTTGGTTCGATAACTTGAGAAACTTATCTAACTTATCTAATATTGCTTCAAAATCTTATACTGTGACATTACTAAGTCTGGATGCACATTTTACTCCAACTGGACAGTCCGGTGTACCTTTTCACCAAGCTGTCAATTCAATTTCAGATAACTGTTATTCACCTAAATTTCACATATCATATGTAAATCAAGATATCTTGGGACAAACCCAGACGTCTATGAAGCATTTCAATTTGCCCAAATTACCAAGAACGTTTGATTCTCCTTTACATGTACACATATAAATTTTTTCTCCTCTTTGATCGGTAGCCGATGACAAGTTCGTTTCGTCTCCTCTGATAGTGGAACACGTTGCTCCGACCACAATCTTGTCCTACAAAGGTTTAAAGGTTGCAAATCATGATTTTTTTCCAGTAAACACTTCAACAGGTAAAAGTCTTTCGTGTCAGAATCGAAAATTGTTTGGTTTTAAGCTTTAAAAAACACTCACCCTTGGAACGACAAAGTTGACGTAATAATCTGCAGCTGGACCAGCCGTCCCCTCAAACTTTTTCTGCTCGTGGTAACACTGACTTACATTTCCAGCTCCTGGTGCACCGAGGGGTCCGATGACTTGCTTCCCTTGACCAGAACCAGTTGTTTTATTGATCTACATTGTATATATTAAAAAAATAGAAGTTTATTAAAAATAAGACGCGAAGTACTGGGCAGGATAGTAAGGCTTTGGCGCGTCATCATATTTTCCCATTTCAGACCACGTGTTAATCCTCTCTGATTCGTTGTATCTGCTCAGGTGGGAAACAAACGATCAAACAAACAAAATATCGGAATTATGAATGACAAGTAGCCTGTAAGGCATAGCAACGTTACGCCCATAGAGGTCCATTTGATCAAGGTCATGTCACTTTTTAACGTTTTTGCATTATTACCTTTGTCATAAATGTAGATTTTAATTGATCCATCTTGGTCTTCAGTTGTCCATTTACAGACTTGAGTTGGCTCATGCTAGAGTTTAAAAATGCTTCAACACTTTTCGCTCTCTGTAGTGATTTATCTAATTCAGCATCCTTTTGCTTGAGTGATTCCAAAGATGACATGATCTTCACTTCAGCAAGACTTAAATTGCGCACTTTAGACTTGATCAACGAATCGTTGGTGCTTAAGAATTTAACAGCCACAGCAAGACCAATGACTTTGGCTTGCATTTCTTGAATGTCAGTAGTGTGGGTCTCGTCGTTCTCTTTAAGATTGGTCAAAGAGGAATCCAGTTGAACTTGTTTTTCGCGAAGCTTTCGCATTTCGGTCGTTATGTTTTGTTTAAATTTATTGGTAGACGGACCTTCCTAGAAAATTAAAAGAGAAGAAAAAGGTTTATTTAGCATGTATCCAGTAGGTTGCACTGCTTGAGGTAATTGGTGATATTAATTCCCAAGTCCACATCCCTTCCGCCCCATACCCAATACTTTACGAATTCGAGTCGTAAAACGTTGCTGCCCCCCGCCAAATCCACATAAGGGCTATACCTCTTGGTTGCGAAGGAAACCTGCCAACTTTGACTTGAGCTCAAGAATCTAAAAAGGAACAAATTCTTTTAGTATGTGAATCGTAATTGTTATAATAAAGATAGTGCCATTTTATGGCTGCTACTAGAGGTTACAAAATCAAAAGTAGGTAGGCTGTTCTACTTTACCTCTCTTTGATGCTTGACAAGCAATGACGACATTATAACGTTCCTCTCAGTCTAAAACCAAATAACAGAAATATTAGATGGGTAAAGATCACGTAGAGTACAGAAAATTTTGTATACTGTGAAAAGCACGCGGCACGATGTGATGCCTTCTAGAATATGACGTGCCTTCCTGTGCCTTGAGCGTGTGATGACCATGTTCGTACCACGAGTTTTTCACGGTGATCTGCTCAAACTGCTAATCACATTCCCATGATATTTTATAATTGATGTTAGAATAACTCTGCTGTCACCACTAGAATCGTCGTTCCTCTAGTTAGGAGTGTCATTCTGAAGTCTAATGGAAGACTGATAACGACGTCCGCCCGCATAGAATTATGGGACCAAAAAGGAAACAAGATGACAAAGTTCTTTATAATCTCAGTCCCACAATTCTGTGCAGTGCGAGTTCGTTACAACTCTTCCTTCGGCAATAGGAGTCCCACCAGTAGTCTTGGAAGAATAGAATAGAACCCTGGAAGCGATTTCCACAGCAGGTCCATTTGGAGGACAAAACAATAAAATTTAACTCTCAGAACCGACGACTGAAGAAAATATTCCATTTTTTTATCCTCCAAATTGAACTCCTTTGGGAATTAGTGCTGCGAGGAGAACTCTATTATGTCCCAAACTAGGCAAATCGTAGTATGGGTTCTTCACTGACTGTAAAATAGAAGTTAATCAATATTGCTATCATTTTATACCTGTGACGTGATGTTCCTCTCCAGTTTGTTTATTTTCTCGACTAAAGAAGTCGTTGAAACGTGAGCATGGTAGAATCGTGTTAGCTGTTGCTTGGTGTTCACTGAAAATTAAAGAAAATAGCAGTGAAAAAATTTTGTGCTTCAAGTACTGAAATATATAGCCGTTTTCTCTGCCAAATTTAGTTCATTCCTCAAAAATTCAGTAGAAAATGAGAACATACCTAGACGTTTTTTAAGCCATTTAAAAAACGAGCAGCACATGTTTTATCAAATATCAAAAATATATTTTATATATAGTTTTATATTTGGTAAAACACTGCTGCTCGTTTTTTAAATACTACACTATGCAACCATTGTTTCACGGAATGAAGAAATCTTGAGTGTAAAAAGAAAAAATTAAAAGGAACTACAAGCCTATTTAGTACTAATATGAGAGCAATATGATGCTATCGGACAAAGGGTGTGAAACTTATATCTAGTACCATTGAATCTTTGCCATGAAAACTGACTATTTAATTATTGAACCTGTTTCTTGTTTATAACGGTTTTAAGTTACAAGTAACAAAGAAAAGTAAGGCACGAAGACTGCGACCAAGCGAAATATTATCGCTTTAAGATGCAACTAGAATCAAAGATACCGTGAACATTCAAAATTGCTTCTTCTGATCAACGCTTTTGTTTATTTGCTCAATGATTAAGACGCGCACGCGAAGATTTTGTTAAAAGCTATACAATAACACACTGAACACAGAGCATTTAGCCTCAACAATACCTACACCAAAATCACGCCAAGCGTGTGTGTGTGTGGGCTTTTTATTATTATTATTATTTTCTTTTTTCTTTTTTTTCATTTTAAGTTTTGACTTTGCATATGCAATGTCTCCGAGACAACAAAATTAAAAGTTTAAACTATTAATGTTGTCTAAAGTTTTGTCTAAAATTTTGAATTCTTAGAGTGTTTTTCACAAAGTTTTGACTTTGTGTGTGTCCAATATCTACGAGAAAACATACAAAGGCAAAAAAGTTTAAACCTGTTTAATTTCGGCTAAAGTTTTGTCTAAAATATGGAATTCCTAGAATTCTTAGGCCATAGATCTTCTTGACAGCCTTATACTTTGAACCTAAATACTTAAAAGAAAGAGTGTTCGTTATCCTTTAAAGCTATATACATGCCTTCTGACTGTAGTTTTAGATTTTTTTTCTCTCTGTGTGTGTTTTTTCCCTCGATTAAATTGTCAAACTGAAATTAAGTCTTAAACTCCATAAACAACAAAACTGAGAATCGATATTGTAATCCTATGATACCGCATGGTGCTCCCCGGCTCACCAAGGTTTTTTCTACTTCCCCGAACAAAGTAAAAAAGAAATTTCAGATGATGATGATGACATGTTTTGTTGAATTAAAGCTTCATAAATTTTTTATTCGCTAAAAAAGAAAAAAAAAAAAAAAAATCCGTACTAATATCAGAGAATCCACACTTAGGGAAGAAGGGCATTGCAGTTAATAAATCTTCGTCTTAAGTGAAAAAGTCGTGACTTCACGAGGACTATAGCAATATGTAAATTACCAATGGTAGTGCCAAAACCTGTGAATTGGAAATCTCTCTTTGGTCCTATTTGGTCGTCTTGGTCTTTTGATTCCGGGAATGGGCTGAAAACGTTCTATAAGCGATACGCAACTGGCAGGCTTTATACATGCATGAATTTTTAAATTCGTCACATGACCCCAGTTTAGCGCACATCGTCCATTTGACAGTGAGCTACAATAAGCCAGCCTGTTTACTTAGTTCATTAATGAATCTCGAGCACAAACTATGGCCTGTAAACACAGCTGGCTCTCCTATTTTCCACTCTCCCTTCCCCTTGAGAGCCTGTTCACAGGCTAGCACAAACTCTTCGAGCATTATGACATGTTAAAAAACATAAGCATTGGCAAGCCAACATTATCGTCAAATTCCTTAAGTTGTGTGTGTGTAAACCCAATTGATCTGAATGAGTTACTAGACTTAGTGAGATGAGACGTTTTGTCCGTGATAAAATTCCTATTTCTAAATTATTATATGACATTTGTAAACCCTTCCCTTGAGGCAAAGTCTTTTTCCTTGCTATGCAGCAGAGAGAGAGAGAGAGAGAGAGAGAAAAAACACACATTGACCAAAATTCACCACTCAGACCTTGGAAAACATGTCCCATGTACAGATAGTTTAAAGATCCATAGCGATAACACTATTCTTACCAAGTTTGTCATCACAGACGCAAGTAGGACCAATAACTCCCATCACATCTAAAACCACTAACACCAATGCTGTTAGTGAAAGTACCAAGACAAGTCCAAGAGTAAGCTTCAACCCAAGGTCTTTGATGTTAGCAAAACCGGCAGACTCCTCCCAGCAATTTTTAGGCTGCCTTTGTGTTTTCATATCTGGTGGCGAATTTGCCAGATAGGACTTTGGGTGAATGGTGTTGCAGTTTTTATGTGCGGGAGAATTACCATGGTATCCAATGAGGTGCTTTGCATTTTCATGACTTGTCTGGAAGACATGCAGTGTTCCTTTACACGAACTGGGCCCCAAAACTGATTCGTCTTTGCCACGTACTCCATTCAGTTTTGTCATCTCCGCTACGTTGCTCGTTTTTTCTTGTTTACTTCGTTTGTGATCGCGAACCGAAGCCATTCAGTAGAATTGTTCGTAGTGGAAATAACTGATCGTTAAATGACTCTTATAGTCGTACGCGTACGGGTGAGTCGATCCGATTGGTGAGTTGTTTACCGTTCCTCTAGATCTAACGGCAAAAGAGTTACGTTTTAGATATTTTTTAAACTTTCAGATTCTTTTGTAACCTAATTCCATTCCCAGCTCAAGTGGATTTTGAATTGATTTTAAGCTGTCAAGATCTGAAACTCTCAACTTTTTGTCAGTCGTAAGGTCATGAATCAGATTTATCCACCAATCCTTCGCTTTCGATCCTGACTTTGAGAAATGCTGCTATGTCAAGAGCAGTGTTGACTAAGTTTAACAAAGTTGAAATATGATCAGCAGAGCCTATGAGAGGAAGATCCCATTGGTCAAATCTCGCCATATGTAGCCACCTTTTGCTAACGACCAGACCTTTCTTCGTTCTTTGTGTCAGAAAAGGAGACTTATATCAGTGATTAAAACTAAATAAAACATAACCTTTCATTAATTGAGAAGAATTAAGTCTTTTGGTGTATTACATCAAACCATTCCATAATCGATTTTGTTTTAATTATTTCTGAGTTGATCAAATAACCTAAAAAGCCCTAAGGTGGTACTGCAGCTGCTTCTTTCCGAGTTCTCGAAAACAATGCACGAGGCGGGGTCGGCGAGGCTTCGTGCGAAATCACGCTTGGTGGCGCGAGCGAAGCGACAGACATTTCTTTGACTTAATATTACAAGTAGACCGCGAATAAGTCATAGAGAAAAGAGAGACAACAGAACAAGTCACTGAGTCGTTTCACGCAGCCACAAAGTGTAGTTTCAAACGAAGGCTCGCCTATTCTTGTTTATCAATAACAATCTTACAAGTATTAGAAGTATCAGATTTTTAACCTCACGACTGTTTACGATAATAATAATCCCATGACTCTAGGGCAAACCCAGACGTCTAAGAAACACTTATGTTGCCAGAACGAACATAACCACTTGATAAGTCCTTTACACGGACATATGTACACGTTTTCTCCCCTTTGATTCGTACCATTCATGTCCTCTGATGGTAGAACATCATTGCTCCATGAATACAATCTTATCCTGCAAAAGGGTTTTATACTGACAAATCTTTTTGTGAGATTCCCTCCCTCCTAGTTGGCTTAATTCCTTCAATTTTAAAGATTCTTTGAGAACAGTTGTCGTTTTACCTTTGAAAACAATGTAGAGTTCAGGTCCTCTATTTTTGTTTTCAGCTATCTCAGATTTGGATAGTAATTAAGCGGATAGTTCTAGTTACTAGCTGATATTCGGAACTGAAGATAGAGCTTCATGAAACGCGTGTCCAAAAAATATACAAGCCCGTAGTCAGGATTTCTCTTCTTTCTTGTTCTTGTTCTTCTTCTTCTTCTTAGAACTTCTTCTTCTTCTGCATGAGCCGCAAGAGGACATTATATGATTCACAGAGTTTTCAAAATTTGTTTTTTTTCTTCTTCTTCAACTTCTTTTTTTGCTTGAAAAGACTCAGTTCCAGTTCTTTGTACTATTAATAATATGGTTATCCAGTCGGAGAATTTATCTTTCATCGTTTATCCTTGTATAGTAAAATTCTATTATCCGGTTGAGATTTTTTATAAGGTCCTTTTGAAGCGTGAAGATCAGCAGCTCTATCGTTGACACCCCTCAAAAAGAGCTGAATATAATTCGTTGTTAAATAGAATTTCGTTTCGTTTCGTTTCGTTTTGTTTTGTTTTTGATTGGAAAGACTTCTACAATCTCTAGTGAGTAAAATTGATAAGGATTTCCAAATTCTTGGGTTGGGCATTCTACCCCAGAAGAGGGGAATTTGACACTTGCTAGAACGAGAGAGCCTGGGAGACGAAATTTGACATTTGTTAGAGTCCCGGGGTAGGGAAATTGACTCTCCCATCTCCAAAAATGTCAACCCCCCGAGGGTCTGCGTCCCCACCCCACCCCCCAACCCTGGGACCAAACACTGATAGGTGCATAAAGTAAATACATATTAATGTATCTTGTCAAGCGTTTCTGAGAAGCAAAAAATTAAAACCCACGGGAATGACACGTGACTGAGGTGCCGTTACTCACAAAATACGTCACAACTTATCAGTAATTTTACAAATTACGGGTAGATTTTCGAGCTACTTTATTATAATTTTTATGTTATTTGCACTGATTATCAAAATATATAATCAAATTTAAAGAATATATATTTACAAGTTTTTCATTTACAAATGTATGATTACGATGACTAAATTACTTTTCAATTAGAATTGAATCTGTAATTAATTTAAAAAGGTAAATCATTGAAATCTTATGGTATCACAAAATGCATCATACTTGAGGAAAAACATCTAGTATACAACAATTATACAATTCCTAACTACTTTTAAAAAAATGCACAAAGTTCGTTGATACACACCAACATAAAACTGTGGTTGGAACGTTTCGAATGCCCGTATGATACAAGCTTATTTATAACTGCTTTATTATTATTATTATTATTATTATTATTATTAATTTTTGTTAATAAAGTTTATTATTATTTGGCCCAAAACTACAAGAGTAAAAACAGTATAAGAGACCACGTAGGAGTAGCTCACTGAAAAGTACATAAGCCACGTCGTTCGCTTCAGCGAAAGTAATTCGTTTATTTTATGCACCTTTCTTAATTGAACCTAATGTATGATGATAATTAAGATGTTCTCGGGCAAACCCAGACGTCTATGAAGCATTTTATTTTGCCAGAATTACTTTGAACATTTGATTCTCCTTTACATTTACACATATAAGCTTTTTCTCCTCTTTGATCTGTAGCTGATGACAAGTTCGTTTCGTCTCCTCTGATGGTCGAACATGTTGCTCCAACCACAACCTTGTCCTGTATAAAGTCCATAAAATTTTGAGTTTTTCGACGATTTTGTATTTCTACTTTTAGTCATTAAAAACTAAAACGTTAATCTTTCATTTACCCTTGCCTCGATGAAGGTGACAAAAATTTGTACACTTGGGCCAAGATATCCTTCATATTTGTTCTGTTCGTGGTAGCACTGACTTAGATTTCCAGCTCCTGGTGTACCAGGGATGCCTCTTGGCCCTTGATGTCCTGGGGGTCCACGGGGACCAGGTGGTCCTTGCATTCCCTGACCACAACCAGTGATGTTATTGATCTGCATGGCATACAGCTATTTCAAAAAGGTTGCTGAAGTTTTGTTGCATGTTGCATGTTGAATACTAAGGTCGAAATGCACTATTGGCAATGTGAACCAAGACTTTTCAGCGCAGCTCTTCGCAATATGTAGCCGACATATTTTCTTCTGTGCTGACATCATTTAAATATGACCCACCATACTTTTCGGTCTTGGTATTGGAATATGCAACATGCAGTATGTAAGAAAACCTAATTATATATAGTATATAGTATAGTATATTTAGCAATTAGACCTGTAGCCCGAATGGGCTAAGAGTCAAAAGCCCACGAGGCCGTAGTTCGTATAAAATTTAATCATGTGGCAGCCATGTTTATTCCCACAAGAATGAAAGCCTTTGTTCATGCCCAGGTACACTCGTTCTGAAGTGTTTAAATGCGAGAACACGCAGGGGAAACGTGTTGTTTCAACCAACATGGTCGCCGCTTGATTAAAGCCCATTGGTAGCTCGTATTTGACAATCAATTAAGCAACTCTTTAGTGTTTTTCCCCCTCTCAGGCATCCAAGTTTCAACACGCCCCCCCCCCCCCCCCCCCATCTTTCTCAGAGAGTCAGCGAATAAAATTATCATAATTATTCTCACCGCCCTGTCGTTTTTACCGAAGCCTCCATCCTTTTCCTGAAGCTGTGAAGTCTAGAAATGAACATTGCTTTGACGTCAATATGATGTAATATGATGGATGGCATGGGTGGCGTAGTAGTAAGACGTTCGCCTGTCACCACTGTGAGTCCATCGGGTCAAGAAGCTGGTTCGAGCCAGCGGATTGCGGATGAGTAGAGTTTTTTGGTTACATGTTGTTCTCTCCCTTGCCACAAGAGTTTTTCTCCGGCTTCTCCGATTTTTCTCCCTCCGTAAAAATCAACATGTGAGCTGAGAGTTGTATGCTTAAAGATATATAGATCTATATAGTACATATACTGTAGAAAAGCGCGTTTCGTTTTGCATCGTGATGATTATAGACCTCTTTACCTTCGTTGTTTGTTTATCCATTTCAGACCACGTGATGTCACTCTTGGGAAATAATTCTTTCCTGTGTTTTATTCTTTCTTATGTTTTATTATGAAAATGTTAATCTATTAAAATAGATTAACATTTTCATAATAAAAGAACAATTCCCAAGGGAATGACACGTGGTCTGAAATGGGCAATTTGCATACGAAGGTAAAGAGGTCTATTGTGAACGAAAAGAAACTCTTTTCATGACAATAGGAGCATCATAGACTCTGTAGTCCCTCTATTTCCCTTGGTCACTGTGCGTCTCGTTTTTGATTGCTGGCAAGCTGTGGTTAATTAGGCCGAGCGTGAATTAGCACCGAGTCAAATAACCCCGAAGGGCACACTCCCACCTCCAGAGATTTCTTTGCTTTCTTTGCACTCGCAGAAAACTGATGCGCACAGTGACCTAGTGACCAAGAAAAATTCCAGAGAAAAGACAAGAAAAGAGATTTCTTGGCTACCACAATCAACTTGCCTTTATATAAAAAGCCTTGATTACCTTATAAATTTGTGGAAAATAGCTTCATTACAACCTTAGTACATTTTTTAGGTTCCGAGATTTAAATACTTCATGTAGATCTCTCAAATTGTTGCTCGCAGCACTTCACTTTCTATTAGAAACAACAACAACATCAACAACAAAAACAATAATAATAATAATAATAATAATAATAATCTTTATTTATTTTACGACTAGTAACATCATTTTTCATGGCCACCCTCTTTCACAGCCAATAGAAATTTCCCGAATTCGCTTGGATGATCACGAAACAATGGTTTCAAGTCGAGACTGAACTTGATTCTTTTGTTTATCAAGCCCAACCTCGACTTGAAAGCATTCTTTCGTGATCATCCAAGCGAATTCAGGAAAGGTCTATTCTTACTGTCCTACAAT
>WUAP02040895.1:0-18664 GCA_015163945.2 Stichodactyla helianthus | reverse complement strand
TATATATATTTTTTTTTTTTTTTTGCGGGAAGGGCAGATATCCAAGTAAATATTCTTTATTCTGATTCTTGGTACTTTGTTTTAAACTTAGCTTTTTTGATATTTGTTTATTCAATTTAGCACTGCTAAACGAGAAAAATACTATTTCTTTAAATGTTATATTAACTAAAACCTCATCTCTACTTTTAAACAATCTCAGCTGAACAAGTGAATTTGGATGGCACGTTGAAGTTCGTAAGTTATTGCCAAGCTAGAGGTGATCCATTCTGAAATTCGGCCTAACCAATTAATTTCTCATTATGAAAGGACACGGCTTGGTTTTAGGTTACCGCCATAGTGTTCCCAGCTGCCCAAGAATCGATTGAAGTGTTCAAGTGTTCGGTCATCGAATATTAAAGATGTTAAATGGCTAGCAACATTCATAAATGTTTTAGTCCTTACTAGTGTTACCAAGCAACGATCTTTCTTCTGATTTTTTTTTTCTAAGTTCACGAACATTTAAGATCGCTAATGACGGAAAAGCCAACTACCCGAGGGCCCTGACGCATGGTTTACTGGCCGCCATAAAGCGCGTACGCCCTATTTCGAGAAATCGAAATAAAATTTTGTTAGGGCTAATTTAAACAAAAACTCAAACGCTAAGATTTAATTTCACTTGATTGGCTTCTGTCATTTCGATAATTTGTGGTTTAAATTTTTAAATGATCCCTAAATTATCCGAAATGAGACTTCCGTTAATAACTCTAAATTTTCGTGCCCTCTCTAAGGCAACTTTGCGAATGAAGTATGGTACGTAAGCGGACAACTGAACGCGTATCGCTCAAGATACATCTTCAATCAAGTTATTTATCGATGAGTAGGCTAAGAAAACATTGGAAGTAAGTTTCTTTTCTCGTTTAAATTTATAAAACGTCAGTGTTATGTGTTTAATCAAGACATGTTTAACCTTTGAAGTATCACTTGAAAACACACACACACAAAACACACAAAATTTATGTAATTTATTCAAGAATAATACGAAAACAAGCCCGAAAAAACATCTTTCCATTCCGTAAGAAACTCAGTACACTTTTAATTAATGTATCAGTATAAAATCTAAATTTGTCTCTCTTTTAACGACATTAATAGCTCTCACGCACGTCACAAGAGCTTATGTGTTTCATTTCTCACGGAATAACAGAGGAGCGGGTCCAAATGGGCAAACAACAAGCTAACATCGACAAACTATAGCGTTTTCTAATTTACTAACCTTTTTCTCATTTCTGCAGCGCGTACTCTTTGTCGCTTGTTTTTGAACCAGTTGCTGACTTGCGTCACGGTTAAGTCGGTCATTTTTGCCAGTTCGTACTTTTCTTTTGGGGTGGGGTAGGGATTTTCAGTATAAGCTTTGTTAAGAATACTGCGAGATTTTTCTTTGAAGCAGTACGTGGTCTCTTCTCCATCCCAGATTGTTCTGGGGAGCGGGTACTTTCTGCGCACTCGGTACTTCCCAACCGCCCCCAGAGGTCTTCCACGCTGCCTCTCAGCTTCAATATAATGTGCCGTTCTCCACAAACACTGCAGCTTTTCGTGTACTGACCTGGAGAACCGGTGACTCTCCAAAATTGAGTACAACTCTTTGAAGTTGTTTTGGTGGAAGGCAACTACAGCCTTGGCTACTTGGATGGTCTCACACTGCTGGATTTCTTCAGAGTCTTTTGGCAACGACCAAAGAAATCTTGCCAGCCTGTCATTTTCTCCACTGTTCTGAAGGAATTCGCAGACTGAAATAACTTGTTCCATTGAAAAGGGACACGGAAGCATAATGGCAGGTCGACTTAAGTACTTGATGAACTCGTCTGATTTCACGCTATTAAACCAAGTGGATGATTGCCACAGATACCGTTGTTCAGCGCCTGATGGTCAAAGCCAAGTGTGAAGGTCGATCTCTTGGCTACGCTTTAATAGAATCCGGGCAGACTTTCCCTTCTCTTTGTGTAGTTTCTGAATTCAGCGCTGCCACACCGCTGACCAGTTAATATTTCCTGACTAAACATTTGCCACCTTTGCAATGATGTTGCCCGAGTCATGAACAGAACAAAACAGCTTTTAGTGTACTTGTCAAAAACACATCACGTCGGGTACTGGTTCAATTAGTCGATCATTAGCATGAAACTGAAGCGGGCTAACATGTTTATTTTAGAATCTCCAATTGGCCATTGGATTTGGGTGCTAAATAAGGTGTCTGTGGCCTGAATAAACACTTCTTAAGGCGCTCGATTGTGTAAGGATATTGAAACCTCGTCGCAATTGGTAATGCTTCAAAATGCACTTTTAACACAGAAATGTATCGAAAACTTCTTCTGAACTGATAGTAAAACGTTCTTGAAACTTAACTGTCGGTCCATTGTTAACAAACTACAAGAAAAGGATGCCTCTCGGTCTACAACTAGAGATTGATACTGTGTCAAGAGTGGTTGTTAAGTGCCGCGTATTCAGTGTCTGTGAACACGAGAAAAATATGTTGCAAATGACGGGTTCATTAGCGAATTCTTTATCAACAAGTTTGAAGACAGTCAGTTTGCCTAGCAACTAATGATTACAGCAGTATGATTGGAATAGATATCAAACTCCCAAAATGGTAGCAGATATGCGGGTTTATTTTTTTCTGTTTTCGATTCTGTCAGCTGGATTTCTGGGTCCTTTTCATTCTAGTGTTTTGTCTTCCTCTCGGGAGTTTACATACTTCAAAGTTCAATTTAAAACTAACCACAAATTGTTATTTTAATAAAAAAGACTTTTTTTTGGTTATTATTATTATCCATTTTACTTCATTACAGTTCTAGTTATGCGACGCCTGCAGCTCCCACATCGCATCAATGAAATTTTCAGCACAGATTGCAGTACAAATGACATCAATGAACATGCATTGATATATGTGCTTGATTCAAGCCCGGTCAAATTAATTTCATTTTCAACAAACAAATCTCAATCCAAGTCTCACTAACTGTCTAGTTAATGTAGCCCGTTGCCGATCCAAAACACGCCCCGTTGCTATTTTTACCGTTAAATTGCTCTCTTCAATTTTACTTTGCAGCTGTATTGACAAGAAAATCGGCCAATTAGTGCTTGGAAATTGAACGAAAGGTGTGACAGCTCCATGAGGGCCAACAATAGACCGTTTGAATTGGGGTCGGCCTTGCACATCTGCTGTGAAAGTCAACAGACACTTTTTTTGAAAGAACTGTTCGACTCAACCTTCCAAGCACCGTTATGAAAGTTTTGGCCCAAACAGTATCTCTTGCTATTCCGTAATATCAACTCTTGCTAAAGTATTTTATACGATTTGCAACGCTCGAGAAGAGGTATTCTTGTCTACATCACATTAAATACATTTAACCTCTTAATTATGACCTTGAAACACCTTTGAGATTATAAATGTTTTTCAGCAAGCTCTTCAGCAAACATTTAATTTTAAACAAACCTAATTATTTGCAGTTGTTTGTTAACGTAAAGATGAGTTTTCTCCTCTACTATTCAATGAATAACCTGTATAAGAATCCAAGATTCCTTTCAAGATCACATCAACTGATACATCAAGATAATCGGGTAATAATCTGGTTTTGCTTCTAATTTCCACGCCATTTTATATATCCGTGTCATTTGGCGAGCCACCTAAACATCTTAATCACACCTTCATCTGTGACGATAAGCCATTATATTGTTTTAGGGCGTTGGCATAATAGATAGATAGCTGTGAGTCAGACATCAAAGAAGCCAAGTGAATAGAAGAGTAACTTGCTCGCTTTGATTCATTTGAGAAATTCCGTGACCGAACTGTTTTCACGGGTTTTTGTTGTCACGTGTGTATTCTAAGGGAAAAAGCAGGAAAAGAAATAGTAATTGGAAGGTTAGGACATTGAGCATTGTATGCACAATCCGTTGCTATTTGCATAAATATTGCACTCAGAAAAAGTTTAATTTGTTTGTTATGCGCTTTTGTTTGCTCTTGCACTAATGAGCGACCGTGGTGCAAAACCTACCAATTTCTCCACTGATTTCTGGCTGTTTCTGAATTTGATTTTAAAGATGGTAAAATATTAAAACTTATTCAAGTCCATAAGACTGGAGATAACTTATCTAGGGGACTGAACTAGGACTGACTTTTATTTTGTTTGGGATTCAGTTATTTCCATTACAAAACCATGGATTTGTTCATATGCTGTATACTAACTGATAGACCATTTCTTAGACAGTTCAAGCCCAACAAATCTAGCGGAAGTCATTTAAAGGTTACAGTAACTTGTGAGAAAGTAAACAACCAACAAAAAAAAAAAAAAAAAGCGAATCTAAACACCAAAATTTCGGGCTTTCAAACGGCAACAAAACTCTTCAAAAGCACAGCCAGACACGTTTGAGCTCAGTGATGGACTTATTGTACTTCTACCTGTTCTTCAGTTATTGTAGTAATACATTTCAATGTCTACAACAACTTGAACAAGAGAAATGTAACTGTGGAAGCAGCCTGGCGATGAGACAGTTTAAAAGAGCCTATATTGAAACACTGACAGTGCTGACTCACTGTGAGAACCCAAACAGGCTATATTCACAAATCAGTGTTAAATTGTAAATCGTCAATGAGGGTTTTTAATCACCTTCTGAGTCAAGTTAATATACAATTGTACTTAATTGTACTTAATTGTACTTCTTACAATAAATTAAAAGAGCATTCGATGGTCATTAAAATATTTAACTTCAACTGGAAAAGTGTTTTTTTTTTTTTTTTTTTTTTTTGACGATGCTTGTATCACTGTAGTTATCGTTCTAATTTCCTTCGCTGTGCTAAAACCAATAATTGAATCTTGAATGGCGCATTGCTTCTGATGAACTTTCGCTTTACTGTGTCATATTTACCGTAATTTGGCGGCATAATTTAATGATACAATGGTACTGAAATATACACACTATACTAAGGGCGAAGCATATAAAAAATTATAGCATATTATTTCCAGTAGCTGAATAAAACTTAGTTCCAGTAGCTGAAAGCTTGACGACAGAAAGGAATACATGCGCAAATGCGGCCACAGAACACCCCATGCATATTATAGCCGGAATAGTACAATAAGTTACGGAGCACACTTACTAGTTTTGTAGGTTAAGTCTTCGACAAGAATATTTTCTGAAGGAAAAGAAGAACTGAAATTTGACGATTGAACGGAAACATTTTCAAATTAAAAGACGACGGTAGTAAAACAGAACGTGATTGAACAAACAATTAAAGTTCATCCCACAAATTAACCTCTATTACTGAATGATAATGAAGAAATGAGATGAGAGCAAAACAGGTGATAAAGACTGATAGAAACTATCGTACGTCAAATTGATCTACGCTAAGGTTGAAAGACCAAACATAAAAGTAAAATCTTTTGAACGGAAATCTTTTGAACGGAAATCTTGAGCCTCAAAATGTGATAGGTGAAGTTTTGTTCTCCTTTCATTTGTACAACAATGTTACATTATTGGTATGAAAGGCAACGAATGAATTCAGTCAAGGGTACAAAATATTACACTTTTAGAGGAGAGAAAACAAAGAAGTGTGACAAAAAACTATAATATGAAACATACTGACCTTGTTAAGGGAAATACTGCGTCAACGTTAAAAGGTAATGTGTAGAAACTGCACCGT
The DNA here is from genome assembly GCA_015163945.2 of Stichodactyla helianthus. NCBI lineage: Eukaryota > Metazoa > Cnidaria > Anthozoa > Actiniaria > Stichodactylidae > Stichodactyla > Stichodactyla helianthus. The sequence continues at coordinate 12,999 of WUAP02040895.1, read as the reverse complement.
AAACACTATCTAGTACTGCTCGTGGCCTAAAATACTTTTTGAGAAGTCTTTTCAATTTGATAACGATCTAAAGCAAAGCGGCTTGGTTTTAGTGCTAACTGAAAAGCCATTGTCCAAAGGCATATCACAAAACCACCAAAAACAAGTTCGATAGTGGGGAAAACAATTTGCATCTAATGTCACTGGTTCGATTTAAATAAGTTCGAGCATGGAAAAGAAATTTCAACCTGTTAAAATCCGTCAATGGAATTGATTAATCTTGAACTTGTTTTGGGAAAACATTTTATTTGTTAATATAGGATTAATCAGTTTTTCGAAAATAAGATGCTAAACTTTTATTATCTTATTCAAACGTGAAACCCAGAGATGTTTGAAAACGTTCAGTTATCCAGTGAGAGAGTGATAAAACAGATTTTTTATGCTATTATGTAGCTCTGAACAGACGATGGTTGATACTGATTGATACCAACTAAGAAACACAACCAAACTAGTGTGGTGTGAAGCAAAAGAAACGTCGCTATAGAATTACAGTGTTTCGTTTACATTATATTAAACCATAGTTTTGCAAGATGGCTTCATTTAAGCAGTGACAGGTTTCTGAAGCCGTAGAGATCGTTTCTCTTAACAACGTTGTTAAAACGGAGTAATCTGAATACCCTCTGAATAGTGTCCACGTCTTAAAAACACACATAAAAGCAGTTATTTTTTAGCAATTTCAATTAACAACAGTAAACACAAGTAACTAGCAATATCATTCCGAGAAAATAGAAGAATATATAGGTTAATCTTGTTAGTTTGGAGAGAGAAAGAAAGCTGATCTGAAGCTGTGCTCTCCAACATGATTGACGCCCAATCAACGCGCGGTCAAAAGTGATCGAGCTTTAAAAATCTAGTATCATTTTTCTTTTGATAAGAAAATCACACGCGGCTTTTAGCTTGTGTTAGGCTTGTTATTTTGTGATTTAATGGCCATGTCCAGTATTCGATCCGTACCCCGTGTTTACTGTATTCAGACAGATTTGAAGCCAAACCGAGGTGAACATCATGTCTAATTTCTACGCATATCAGATATCAACATCGATTTCTACTGAAGCCCGTCTTGTTTTTCACTTCAATAATCAGAGCTCTCTCTAGTATTCATCTGTAGTTTGTTTTGTTTTAACTTCTATTATGTTATCCCTTGTTGTTTATGACTTTAAGAAAAGATACAGAGGACAACAGTTAGGGCAAACCACAGTATAGTGTTTGAAATAGCATGTCTTTAATATCAACAATTTCGTTTAAGTTTTAGATTAAAGGCTTATGAACCGCGACGACTTATTTAATCTGTTTTTTTTTTTTTTTTTTTTTAACAATATCAACAGTTTATTTATACCGAGTTTGCTAATTACAATTAATTTAGATTATCTTTCGCCTTTCTTCTTGTTCTTTATTTTTCTTCTTGTTTTTAATTGTTCTTTTTGACGTTTTTGTTGTTGTTGTTGCTATCCTTTAAGCTTGTTCTTCTTGTTTTTTTTCTTCTTTTTAATTTTTTTTTTTTTTTTTTTTTTTTTTTTTTTTTTTTTTTTTTTTCTTCTTTTTTTTCTTCTCGGCTTGTTCTATAACTCTTTTTGTTCGTGTCCTTTTCATCCTTCTTCTTCATGTTCTTCTGTCCTGTTCTTCTTCTCCTTCTTTTTGTTCTAGCTTCTTCTTCTTCTTGCGTTTTTCTTTTTTGTTCTTGTCCTTCTTCTTCTTCTTTTTCTACGTCGGCCTGGCTTAGTCTTCCCTTTTTTTTGCTTACTTTCTTTCTCCCACTTTATTTTTATTTTGTTGCCTACAATCAAGTCATGTCCAAATGGAAATGAACTCTAGACCTCAGATTCCTTTTCCCTGGGAAGCCTTTTTATGAAGACCAAAATGTCCATTTCATTTTGCTGCAAATAGCAACTGGCTGACATGAATTCAATAATAAAAGTTGTATCGTCTTTGGTTTGCTGTGCATGTGTCAAGTACGCAATAGTGAAGCGAGACGTGTGATCATTATATAAATGTCTTTCCTAATATTCACTTATGCTTACACTCTGATACAAGATGACACAATTATTTTTTCGAATCAAAGAAAACATTCACACATCTTTTGTGGGTTATGGTAGCTTGCTGCTTCCTACCAGCTCCCACCATCTGCTATTGTCCAACAGCTGTCGTTTCAAGCATTATATGACGCTGTTCTCGCCACTTAGCTACGCAGTTATGTTAATCTTTATGTATTTATGGCCTGCGGGATGACATGTTGCAGCAGGTATAGCGATGAGAAGTATTGGCTTTTTTTAGAAAATAATGAAATCTTCCCACGAAAAAACCCCCCGTGCTTGGTGTCTCACGAGCCTCATATCACATATCGCGCTCTCTCACACACACTATAGTAATAACATCTCATGAATCTTTTAAAGATAGCTCCGATGTTCAAAATCCACGGGGTATGAGCTGTACATCCAGCCATGAAAAAAGAGATCATATTGAAAATTTTATTAGACGACGGTGTTATTTTGTAAAGCTTTTTTTATCTATCGCTAACCAAAGCAACAAGTTTTTTTGCTTTTAATTTCCCTTGACCATCATGCACCAGATGAACGGCCATCATGTTTACAAACTTCAGTAACCTGCACATTAAAACCCTATTAAGCACAAAACAAGTGCTACTCGATTACTTCGAGAGCAACATCAATTCGATACTGAGGTTATAAAAAATTTTAAAAATTTGAATACATTTACGAACTGATAAATTCACAGATTTTCACTTAAGCTGAATTTTTGAAAATCATTCCCGCCAACCTCATGCAGCTTGTAATAATCCAAGTTTTACATCCCGAAGCGATAAATATCAATATCATATGGCAGTAAATTCAATGCGCTCTCATTGGCCAATTTGCGGTCCATAACCTACGCTAGGGACTACCAACCTTATTTTTGTGTTGGTCTTGCCGCTTGCCCGTTGCGATTAATATCAGCATAAATCAGCTATTTCAAAAAGGGTTTGACGGGGCGAATGGCGATCGGTGATGCGATTGCACGCGGCCAAAAGGAACGGTGGGGCAAGAATTTCTTCATATTTATTTTTTATATATCTAAACAATGCCTGCACCATTCAGCGAAGATCTTCAGCAGGCATTGCTTAGGTATTTAAGAAATAACTACGAAGAAATTCTTATTGCTCCACAGTTCATTTTTTTCCTGCAACCGCCAATCACCGATCGCCATTCGCCGTTCGCCCCGTCAACCTTTTTGATATATTACACAGAGACAGAGGGAAGAAGGCAGTCTAACATTTCTACCCGTATAGATCCCTTGCAGCAACTCCCAAGCAGCTTAGTTTGCAGGACAAAACAATCTGAGAGTTTTACTCTTCTGAGAACTGATTGTTTTGTCCTCCAAATTAAACTGCTTTGGGAATTTGTGCAAGGGGTCTGTTAGTCAACCTAGTTAAAAGGCAGGCAGACTAAGAGCACAGGCGTGCAGGCGCACCCATTTATACTAAAAATATCTATGTAATCTTGCAATGTGGTTCTATTTAGCAACTGGTTTACAGGGCTATTACCCTTCTTGCCTGTCCTTTGATAAATCTTGGGATTTAGCTCGACTATAGCTATTTTGACTGTTTTATTGGTTCAGTTTCAATCCCTCTTAGCTCTTCTCCTCCTCTCCTTCAGTTTTTAGATCCCCAAACGTTAAAATTATCAATGACCTTTTTAAAAATGTTGATGATGGTTCTAATAATGATGACGATGATACACTAACCACTTAAATGACAACACTTTAGGTACCGATCATTATTTATATCGTGGGGGGGGGGTATCGGAGGATTTTGGATGAAATTAAAAAGGTTTAGCAACAAGCGTAGGGTGTTGATCAGCAAAAAATGTAATTTTTTTTCAGTAAATTTGTTCAAAAATTAGGGAAGATCACTTAAGTCCCACAGTTCCTCAGGGGTGGATAAGATAATTTTTTATGGTGTCACATCAAAAATCCTCCAAAATCCTCCAGTTGTTCATTTCTTTTTCTTTGTCCCAATAACTTCAAATTGTCCAGGCACACGAGAAAATCGAAACAAAAACACATGATAATTATCATCACAACCAATTATCCTCTTGTAACGGTTAACGTGCAAAGAGTTTTCCCCTAGCCAGAATGCAGACATTTTCTTAACCCTTCCCCTCGTGAGAAGAGATGCCGTCTTCCCGCAGGAGGCAGAAGGAAGGAAACATCTGCAAACAAGTTACTTTTTCCCAAGCCTATGTAGGTCTATATGTAGTCACTTTAAAAATTTGGCCTTCATAGAAGGACAGTGTGTCTGCCTTCGATTCTCAGGAGAATAAAATTCGATTGTTTTTTTCTTCAAATTGAATTACTACTTTGGGAATTGCTGCAAGGGGTCTATATAATTATTCGTTTATAGTATCCTTTCTACGCCCCCCTTTCCTTTATTCCTCTGTTTCTCCTGTTTACTGCGAAAATCGTTACATTGTGACCCGTATTATTGTAAATTCGGTTGGAGTTTTGTGCTTTTCCGAGCCGTCAATCATCATTTTGGGCAGAAGTTATTCAAATCAATCAATGATTTTCACGGATTCGCATAACTCCCGCCCCCAAAGATGATTGACGGATCAGAAAAGCACAAAACCCCTACGATAATACGGGTCGCGATGCAACGATTTTTGCAGTAATTACTAATAGTAATTGTTTGCCTGTCTCACTCTCTCTAACATTTATATTTTATTCGTTCAATTTCCTTCTTTCTTGCTTTCATTTGTTTTGCTGGACGGTCGGTCGTTCATTTTCAAAGACCTACACTACGCGCAACCCCGGCAGAAAGCATACTGATTCAACTATTGCACTAGTCAGGCAATCGAAACCCCCGAACCCAAAGTCAACGTGGGCAATTAACGCAGTGAGACCGGGGCGTTAACGTGCATTTAACAGCGTGAATGCACGAGGATACAGGGAATTTAACACGTACTTCAATAGTTTTAACAATTTTAACAGTAAATCTTTCACGGGGTAGAGGGGGGGAAGTGCTAAATTTAAACACCACCCTGTCCCGGGTATCGGGTATCGGGTATCGGGGATGTGGGTTTCAATTGTCATGACTAGTACATAAGCTCAACGTCACCGCTCACCATCGGTAGTCAACAGTCCAATATAGTAGTGAAAACACGTGATTTAGGTGGGCACACAGTGACACGTCAGTAACGGAATTTCCTTCGGCATTAAAGTATGCGGCCATGTTTTACTCGTATCTTAGTGACGACACATGAACCCAAAAAATATTCGGTATCAGGCCATTATAATCCCCATCAGTCGGTGGACATACATGTATTTAAGATTTGGTTTATATCGGGCAGATACACCAATTACCTAAAACAAATGAATACTAACTAAATCAGGGGCGTAGCGAAGGGGGGGGGGGGTATGCAAGGAGGGGCGACCGCCCCCATAAAATTTTCGGATCGATGATCATATTTTTCTTTGGTGAGCTGTTACCCTGTTTCTACGCTTAAATTGATTCTCTAAACTTCTTTGCTAAATATATCATTCAGTTTTGCAACTGGAATATTCATACATTTAAATTTTCTACCTTCTAAAATGTAGGCCTTATGGAAATATCTCTAAAGATTTTCTATAACGTTTAAATAAAGTTAATTTTGATTAATTTTTGTTGTTTTAATTTTTCTCAAGAGTATCGCCCCCCCCTTTTGTTCAGGGCTCGCTACGCCCCTGAGCTAAATTATATTTTGTATTTCCATTGAAAATATTTTCTACCGCGCTAAGATTAACAATTTTCAGCACAAATGTTGTCAGTTATAATTGTAGATTGTGTTTGTTCAGCAGTCCCTTCCCAGACGATCATTAAAATAGATGTTGGCCAACTTACTTTCCCATGGTTGCTTGATTGTGTGATTTGATGATGATGATTCGACTGAAATGTCTTGCTCATGACCAAAGTCTATGTAGAAATTCTTGGTTTTCACTGGGTGACGTGGCGGTCATGTTGGTGCAGTTAAGAAAAGATTTCTCATCAGCTTCTGTTGTTTGGTACACCAACATGGCTGCCACATCTATGTGATTCTATTCTCACGGGAACGCGTGGAAGCCAAGAATAAAAAGCAAGAAAGTTTTACTAAATAGATAGAAAAGAATTCTTAAATCTTTCAGCGTTGATAGCTAAACACTAGGTAACCAATGAGACTGGATTGAGATTTATCAAAATTATCTTCAGGTAAAACAAAGGGTCCAGAAGAGATCAATTGGAACTGGGGTTTCTTATGTGTGTGTGTGGTGTTTTTTTTTTTTTTTTTTTTTTCCTCCACTTAAGGTAGTTCCGGACAGTTGCTACTGCGCATCTCGCTGGCGCGAATCATCTAAAATACCTACTTTTACGACATCTTATAGCTCAATAACCAATACGGTGATCCCCTCTTTTTTTCTCGGTTTTGACTTGCCTAATCATTATCTACAAATGAGGGAATTTTAAAGAAAATTCATTAAAGAAATCCAAGGGTCCGGAACTACCTTAAAAAAAGGTTTGATGCGCATGAATTGGAATTTAGGTCACTTGGAATGGGAAATAGCAACACCAACATGGGCTTTTCATTGAAGATTCACAAGGTGGGGCTGGGATTTTAGTGCTAAAATTTCGACTGGCAATGTGAATGGAACCCCGCTTCAAGCAATTTTGATTAACTCCTTGAATTCAGCTATAATTTCTTTCTTTCTTTCTTTCTTTTTTTTTTTTTTTTGGTCAGTGTCGATAGCCTCTCGTAAAAATCAGAATCTCATACTCTTTGCACCCACTATTCACCAATAGACTGTTTTTCGCCTTCTCTTCTAGAGTGTTGTCTCTAACCGCAAAAATGGCTGAAATTTTCAGGGCAAAATGCACTGCCGTTGAATGGAAAATGTTAACTTAATAATAAAGGAGTCGCCCCCAGTTGTTGGTCGAATTTGACTTTAATTCTCTTACCTAGTACTGATCTGTAGAACGTAGACTTCCACAATAAAACCTTGACTTCATATTTCTTTTTTAATTTTTATTTAGATTTCCCAGGTTTACAATTACTGGCAAAATGTTTTAAAATTGCTGTACATTTTCAGTCTACGCCGCTTTCGGCAAATGCGTCTTGCCCATTGTGTCAATAGTATTTTTAATCAGTAAATGGCTGCAGAATGTTTGTACAAAAGCAATTAATCAATCAATGACTTCGAAACAAATGTCCTAAAGGCTCTTTCTATTAATTTAATCATTCGAAGATACTTCTTATTAATATAGCACATTTGAATTTTCCATCACTGCTGGTCAAACACTATGTTGTTAGCAAAGTCAGAAAATGTCCCGATGAACCAGATTGCAAACGGGTTGTTAATTATAAATACAAAAACAGGCAGTAAAGTAAATTACAGATGATATTTCATCTTCAAAGAATTATCCTTAGTTGTTCAAATGACCTTGTTGAGTTTTGACTTCTTCAAATCCTTATATAACTTAAAAAAGGGCCATCCACTACCAGCAAAATTTAAACTTTCCCATCAAAAACGTAATAAAGAATGGATTTTGGCCGAAGGCAATAGGAGCACTTTAATTAGCTGTTATTACGTTCAGCAAGTCAGATCTACTGTACAGCGGTTTACTGTGAATTAATGAATGAAATGGAGGAAGTCGGATCAGGGTGACTTTATTTAGCAAGTATTTCAATTACTCTCGTTCGAAATTTTTCTTTCTAGGGTGGAATGAAATTACATTTCAAGAATAGCAAACTTAACTGTAGTCTCGCCTATGCATTATTTCGTGTTTTTTCGATGACTCGAGGCACGTAGTTTCTCCTCTCAAGTAAAAAACGCTGATTCTACCGACGAATTCATATACTTTTTTCGCCCTCTCTCTCTCTCTCTCTCTCTCTCTCTCTTTCTCCCCCTCCCTCATATGTCGCAACATTCTTCATATTTTCTTATCAGAGTAAATCAGTCGCTGCCGACACGATAGCCTCAGGGCTGTCGTGTATTATTATAACTACTAAAGAACAACTATTGTCTGTTTTATCACTATCACAAAATCTCGTGAAAAAGTAATGCGTGGTTTGTTGGAATACGCATGTCTAGAACATATAATGGCGATTGCTGTACTAGTCCTTTAGACTAGCGGAAGAGGCTACAATTAGCGCTAAAACCACACAATTAAATCCCCTATAGGACACAACTGCATGGACGGCATGAAAAACCCCGTGTACTTATACTAAACACATTGTTTATCATAAATTATCTTCATTTTGATTGGTCAGCTATCAGCCGCTTTAGCTAGTATATACTTAAAGTCTGGATTTCATATGTCAGAAAAATCCCAGACGGTTGGGGGTTCTATGTATACTTGACCATCACCGATATTCTCGACATTTGAAAACATGATCAAGTGTCTATCACCAACCATCTGGGACGGTCGTAAACAGAATTGGGACAGTAAAATCGTTTCCGATTTTACCAATTCCTAGGGCCGTCCGAGATGGTCGGGGATTGTCACTTCATTGGTCAGGGATATCGGGGATGGTCAGACATATACCAGGATCCCCGACCTTCTAGGACAATATGATTGATGACCAATCAAGAAGGTTCTGTTTCTCGTATATTGTATTTAAAATTGTAAGACTTTTCTAAATATGAATATCTTACTATAGCTATGAATTTTACTGACTTTTAGACGTGCTGTTCCCTTGAGTATCATTTCTTTCTTCTTTGGTAGCACTTAGAAAGGTACAAGCAAAGAATCTCAAGCCCTAACTTAATAGATAACCTTGTTCAAAAGCCTTTCAAAAGGCGGGGAAAATGCTCTGAAACTTTTACAATAAAAGTCAGTCCAGCTGGGATGAAAATAAAACCAGTCTGCCGTAGCGTCTTCTTTTAACTACAGCCGGATTTCTTTTTCTTCTAACATGAATCCTAAGCAACCAAAACGTAAAGGTTGAAAATTTAAATCCCTTGTTTGACACCTTAATTGCTTGTTTGCAATCATTCCCAAGGCGGGATCAAAAGACAAAGGCATGGCGGCCATGTTGGTCCATAGACAAAAGGACCTAATAAGAAATCTTTTGTTTAATGGCACTGAATATGGCCGCGATGACGTAACATACAAACAAGCAATACCTTCACTACATTGCCAAATTGGCTGGTGAAATCCTCAAAAATCTCAAATTTCGATCATTTCTGTTTTAGTGGAGAGAAAAACAATGAGGACTTGGACTGAATTTTTTATTTCACCTGAACAAAACTAAGCAAGTTTTTGCAAGAAAACAAACACTCGATTTCAACACGACCTGGAAAACTGTAGTGCATGGAGTCTGGTAGCTATGGAAACTTCTGAATCATGGCAGAGAGGAGTTGGAATGAGAGAATAACTCGATCTGGAAAAAAAATTAAAGAGTAAACAAATTAAGAATTTTAATTCTAATGATAATTCTCAGGCTCTCCTTCGTAAATCCTGAAACGAATCCCTCCCTTGAAAACGACCGAAAATTATTGGAAAGCTAGAGTCTTATTTCCCAAAGTGATGTCCATTCAAATTTGCTTTAAATGAATCGATAGATAGTTTTGGATTACTCTGGTTTTCAGTTATATCCCCACTAAATCCTCAAACTTATTATTTAGACATTTTCTCCTGGTCGTATTCGGAGTCTTATATTAATGTCACCGTTCGTTTTCATAGGTATAAACGCTTTACGGGCTAATCAGGTCCAACCGACACCTTGTTGAATTACTTTGTTTTTTTTACTAGGATGCATCACTCAAGACCACCAGAAGCCTCTGTGATGTGCTAATTGTACTGGTAAAGTTTATTTGCTCATTATCACAATAAAATTAATAAATGTATCGAATTTTGCTTTCTGTTAAGTCCTTTTCCTCTGCGCACCTTGGAAGCTGTTTAAACTCTTAACTTTACTAATCTTGTAAAGCTGTTTGACAACAGCACTCAAAAGATATTAAAGCTAAGCGCGTTCTACGATTGTGTCAATTTTAAGTTAAAAAATGATTTCATCAAATTGGCATTTCTAAGGATTTTATTACAATTAAGTTTTTTTTTTTTTTTAATTAGAGGTCGGTGAATTTGGCTTTCGACTATAAACTAATTGTAAAATGTATTAACCACAGTGATTTTAAGTTAACCCATGAAACCCAATTTACTTTTCAGTGACTAATATATATGTATATAAATGAAACAAAAGAAACCAATAAATTGATCCCCCACTAGCATCTATTTGCCTAATTGTGGCGGATTTAACGGGGTAGGGAGTTGGGAGTGTACATCCCCCCAAGGACAGGAAAGTACCCTTCTGACTCCTATTATATGTGCCCCAAATACTACTGGTGCACCGTCCTTTAGAAAAACATCCTGGATCCACCACTCCTGAACTAACTTTTTAAAGGGTTACATAAGATCAATATGGAAAATTTTGTGGATTGGACTGCGGATAAAAATGAGAGAGAATTAACTGATCTTGGCAGTGAAATAGGCCAGTAGGCTGAAACTTCACCTTCTTACTAATACTGAGATGCTCTTTCCATTTCTAGAATTCATTTTTGACATTAGTGGTTGATTGTAGGGGGTTGTGGTCACGTGACCTGTTCGTGCAAATGGCCTATAAGTATATTAAGGAGGCTCGAAACGGTTTTCGAGCGCGCGCTCTTAATGACGTAAGTAAAATCATTTGAACTTGCAAAATAAAAATTTTGTCCCCCCAAAATTTATTCAATCTAAGATAACTTAAAAACTGGTCGATAAAATTTCTTTAAACTTTGCATGTGGTTTTTATTTAAGGGATCGTAAGTTCTAAGAAAAAAAAATAAAAAATTCTGTAATAGGGAACATCCTAAAACAAAACTTCATTGATTCTTGAGAATTTCCCATTACAGAATTTTTTCTTTTTCGTTTAAATCTAAGAATGAGTCATAAAGTTAAAATTTAAAAAGATTAAGCCAATTTAAAAAGATTTTTACCGTACGGTTTTTGAGCTACGATTTTTTAAATGAAAAACTTTGCTAACATTCGAAGTGTTCTATCGTTGTCATAGCAACGTCTTACGTCATATTTTCATTTTCATTCCAACTTTGCTTTACGGTCTTTGGTCTTCTGAGTCAACTTACTTTCATATATTAGCCATATAAAGTTTTTCAGGGTCCTTTTTGTTAGTGTATACTGTGAGTTCAAAAATCCTTAAGCAGTTACTGAAAAAAGAAAAAAATTCAGACTTCAAAATTTAGGGTTTTCAAAACCGCCTCACCCAAAAACTATTTCATGTGCCAAGCTTAAATTCTCAAGGAAAGCTAATCATTGCCATGTTCCTTCATAAACTCAGAGTTGGATAAGAAACACGTTTTACACGGCCGTTCATTTTTATTTCAGGTCATTAGAAAGCATATGCACCAGTCACCAAATCAAATGTCATAGCAATGTATGGAATGGTTTTGGTATGTCTATAGCGCGCATTATTAGAGCGGGTTTTTCCCTTTATGGAGTAGTAAACGTACCGTAGTGACTTCCAGCACGTACAAGGTACGGTATGACGTAACACTGAAATGGCTTTCCTAAGTTGTCGTGTGAATTATCCCATAAGGTGTAATTACAGATACATTAAAGTACGGGGCTTTTAGAGTACGGCGTGGCTTCGCAAAGAATGATAATCACTTACAAAGAAACACAATGCCATGCAACCAGAGCCAATGACCCATTTCAGACCACGTGATGTCACTCTTGCGAATTAATTCTTTCTTATGTTGATAGGTTAACATTTTCATACAAAAAGAATAATTCCCAAGAGAATGCCACGTGATCTGAAATGGGCAATTTGCATACGAAGGTAAAGAGGTCTATAGGGACCTTAAGCAGCCAAGAAAATCGACGACGCGGACGTTTTTGTTCATGCACGTGCCGTCGTCGTCTAGTCTCCCGTTCTCGACAGAACGTCAGTTGAGGTTGTTTCACGTTCTAAAACCTTGAAGACGACGGCGTGCGCATTAAACAAGAACGTACGCGTGAATCTGCGTCGTGCATTTTCTAGACTGGACGGTCCCTAACAGAAAGCAGCCGCGCACATTACTTCATGGGCTGCGGTCGCTATCCTAATTTGTCCATGTGGGATGTTATAAAAAGATTTGTTACACGATGGTACGTTTCATATGTGCATCCGCATGTTTCTTAAACAAGTGTATTCGTTATTTTGTACATTTGGATTTTACAGCACAGAAGGGCGTTTTCACGATTACGTTGTTCAGATTTCTCTACTCTCCTGGGAATAAAGAGACAATTGGTAAAATTTGCCTGACAATAGAAGTCACTCAAAGCATTCTGGTAGTGGTAGTATTTTATACAATCATGCAAACGACCTAGAGATCACGTGACAAAGTGCCTTCATACTCAAGAGATTCCCTCCGTCTAATTTGATTGGTTCAAAAATGGCTGTTAGCCTTACCTTATATATTTTGCATTACTGTAAATAGCTGACGTTTCGAACGTGCCGTACCATGACCGTAACACGAGTGTCCTAACGGGTCATTCCTATTGGATGAGCCGATTTCGGGCACTGTGATTGGCCAACGGATGTCATGGACTCCATACCATGAGAAAACCTGCGCCGTGACGTTTCACAGTCATAGAAATCTACTCCATCTTTGTGTTACTGTTAAGTTTCCATTTGCTTGGCTCCAATCAGCTAAACGAATATTATTATCAGCCTCAAAATCTTGTCATGTTCATTCGACCAGATAACTTGTTATATACAGCTAATAAAAATTTACGGGCGAACCCGAAAGTGTTATCTAGTGAAATGAATTGTATTGTTAATCCCTAATAATGATTGTAATTTAAATTGTATTGTTAATCCCTAATTAATCCCTAATAATGATGAGCTATATAGAGGATATTACATGGGCGCGCGGAGATACGAATTTTATCTTCGAGTGTTGATGATATCTCTCACGAGTGAG
>WUAP02040784.1:0-18665 GCA_015163945.2 Stichodactyla helianthus | reverse complement strand
ACTCATACGATAACCATTCTTATGGGAAGCCATTTCAGTGTTACTGCATACCGTACCGTGTACGTGCTGTTAGTCAGGACCGTACGTTTCCCACTCATACGATAACCATTCTTATGGGAAGCCCTTTCAATGTTACAGCATACCGTACCGTGTACGTGCTGTTAGTCAGGACCGTACGTTTCCCACTCATACAAGGTCTACCTATTGCCATTCTCACCACTTATTGCATCACTGGGAGCCCACTTTAAATAAAGGTAATAAAATAATAAAGAAAATAGAATCCAAATGCAGTCGAAAATAGTTTTTCGTCGATTCCCAAGCGGTGAAGAAAATCTAAATTGGGCTCCCTGTGGATGCAAGAGTGAAATATAAGATGCATCCAGATTCTAGTTAATAACAAAGCTAAGATATAACGTGCTCTGACACTACCATCGCGCTCGCTCTTCCAACTATACGCGTGCATCCAGAACTGGATTTAGTATACGGTTATCAGCGAGCAGTCAGAATTTTATACTTACAGACTTGCATCGCAGATTGATAGCGTGTTGAATCAATGAGACTTTTTCAATTCCTTGTCTCATCCACGTCAAATTCTCTTCAAAGCCATTATTCGTTTCTCGGGTTAGCTTGTCTTCCATCTTAATGACTGTTGAAAGCTCCTTCTCATCTTTTACTTCATCGATGAGCGCCACTGCAAATTCCTCTGCCTGTTCAGATAAATTTTCATACTCGGTCTTGAAGTAAGAATTGCAAGGGATTTCATCTCTGATGTCGCTTACAAACTGCAATGTCCCAAGGAAGATGTCATTTCCTTCGATGTTCAGTTCTTCTACACTTGGAATGACTTCGTACTCACCAGTTCCTAACTTGCCTATTTTAACTCTTTTGCCTGTCAGCAATTCTGCCTGTAAGTCACCTTGCGATGTGAATAAACTAGTTGTTTCCAAGTACCACTTCAAGCTGCGAACATAGGGGTCGGCCTGGATTTTATACAGTTGCACCTCCTTCCTTTTAGTTTCAAGACTCTTGAATTCGTGGCTTGGGACTTGCGGTCCATTTCTTGCGATTTCTTGCGAGTATAATTTATGCAGATCATCGACAGCCCTGAGAAAATTTTGATCTTCGGCTGCTTTCTTTGCAAGTCCTAGGACATTGAGCTGGTAAGTGACATCTGAAATGACGGGGGTTTCAGGAAAGATGATTTCAAGTAGGATTTTTAGAAGCTCACGAGGTGACTCAGTTTTCCTTTCGATGGCCAAAGCTCTGACAAAGTCGGCTCTTTTGTCAATGATTTGGCTTTTCAATAAGTTGACAACTTGTTCCTTATTCCTTGGCCATTCTATGGATGCTTTTTCCACTGTCAGCAAAATCAATGTCCTGGGAGGGTTTTTAGCGTAGAGATAACCATCCATGAACTTAATGTCTTTCACACTTTTATTAGCTTTGGTCAAAAGATCTTTAATTTCGTTGATAGTAGCAGCATTCGCCACAGCTTCACAAAGCCGTAGCTTATCTTGGTTCAACTGGGTTTCCTCAGCTGACACCTCAAGTGACATCTTCCGTTTTCTGCAAGTGAAATATTTTCAGAACTTTATTTATTCTTTTTTCTTCTCAAAAAAAAGAATTTTTGTTTACTGGTTAGTAAAAGTTAAATTCCTTCCCACATCAAGTGATGTATAGGGCGGCTCCTATCTCCGTTTCCATAGCCCTAGGCCACACGGCTACATACGTAGTGAAAGCCACAGCAGGGGGCTGGTCTGCTGGTGGCTCCGTGTGTTTAACTTCCATACTCCATACCATTTATACTGAGTACCAAGCTGGCAGGTAGCATGTTCCATTTTTAACGTCTTTGGTATGACGCGGCCGGGGCTCGAAGCCACGACCTCCCAGTCATGAGGCGGATATTCTACCACAAGGCCACAAGACTGGTCAACATTTTTTTACTGGTAAATGCCCTACCAGCTGAGCGGAAATGAATTTTTTAACCAATCATAGTCCGTTGTGATTTTTCATGGCCGGCCCTATGTTCAAGCACTTTTTTCCTACCTGAAAACAATTAAAAATTTAATCCGATGTACTTTGAGTTCTAGAAAGTCCCAAATTATTAAATAGAGTGAAACTTTATCTGTGAATTATCTAAAAACCACGCGAGAAATTATTTTAAAAACAAAG
The DNA here is from genome assembly GCA_015163945.2 of Stichodactyla helianthus. Classification (NCBI taxonomy): domain Eukaryota; kingdom Metazoa; phylum Cnidaria; class Anthozoa; order Actiniaria; family Stichodactylidae; genus Stichodactyla; species Stichodactyla helianthus. Next base: position 16,493 of record WUAP02040784.1, on the reverse strand, counting down.
AGTGAGGGCCGGAGGTTTTGTCCAACAATGCTTTGCGCAATTAGTGCTTCGCTCAGCTGGTAAAAGGTACCAGCAAACTCTGGTAAAGATCCTTTTAGATTTACATCACTCTAAGAAGTACCAAACTAGCACCCCTGTCACTTTTCAATGCGGGGAATACCTCCCTCCCGTAGTATATCCGGTATATTATTGCGGCTTTTTAAGTTCCTCACCCCCCCTCACCCCCCTCACCCCCCGGGCAGACAAACTTTGCCTGCTAGCATACATTTTTTTGTAAAACTTCTAAGGCTCAAAGATTCACCTCTTCTCTGGATTCGGAATAAAATTCTCGAAACTTCACAATTTTCTTGCTAATATCTAAGTGACAAATTTGACTGTAAACTCCTTTTATAAAACAAATTTATAGACACCGTGACGTCACAGTGAAAAACCTCAATAGCACTTGGTATAAATCGAGTTATTTGTAATTATGGCAGATTTCGATCCCAGAATCAGCCAATAAACACCAGCGTAAAACCACAAGTACAGAGATCTTTATATAATATCGCACAAGGACTTCTAGTGTTTTAAAATTTAAAATTTACTTCGGCCGGGGCCTTTGCACAATTTAGAACTTTACGACATAAACATGAAAATGAGGCCTAAGGGCTATCAGAATCAAAAATGGAGGCGAAGTTGACTAGCAATGTCTTTTCATTTCACAAATGTTGTACAGCTGAACTGTAATAGGAATATTACTTGACTTTCCGTGCACTTTGCTACAGATTAATATTATAAACACGGCTTTACTGCCTTAATACTAAATTATAAAGCCAGCTGCAGTATCATCAAGGATTCCATTGGCTGTTCGCTGAAAATCTGAAAGTTTTGATACTTCACTGTCCGCCATAATTGACGCAGTTTTCATTTTGAAATGAAGTCATGGGCCTTAGACCTCGTTCTCATGTTTATGTCGTAAAGGTAAGTCCTTACGATAGAGTGTGTGACAGCCAGAAGCAAGAAAATATCGCCTGAAAATTAAAACGGGGTTTGAAATGTCCTCTAAATTGATATAATTGATTTTATTATTCCTGTGATTCCGAGTTTTATACCACAGTACATGTAAATCTCGTCTCGAAGTTGAACCGATTAAGGTTTTGAACATACTTAAAGTGAAAGCTAAGGTCACTTGGGAAGCTGTGATCATTTTCTGGGATAGCATTAGTACAGGAAATCCTAACGCTCTCATATAGAAAAAAAAGGGAAAAAAAAAAAAAAAAAAAAAGGAGGGGAATTGTAATTGTTTGAAAACAAATTACGCATTAAAATGATCAATGGTTATCTTAAAACATCGAGGGAAGAAAAAAGCGTAAATATTACCAGTTTGTTTAGTTTAGGTAAGCTTATGTATACTTCACTTTCAATAACTCTGTATTCACAGCACAAAACGATGAATCATTAATTCTGTATTTAACTTACTTTATGCCGTTGGCGGTGTTGTATAGTGATAAGCTGTCCAAAAACGAGCTCAAGAGCTTCTTGATTCAAAAAAGTGCGGTTATATCCAGTTAACTCTAAAAGAGTTTTCGAGTTCCAACAACGAACTCCATCTTTCTTTCCCGGAAATGCTATTCGAGATGGGGTTGTCGTACGTATTCCTTATATGGTATTATTTGTCAAGCGAATAGCGGTACCTAACAAGCGATATGAAGCACCTAACAAGCGAATAGCGGTCCCTAAAATGTATTCATGAATATATTTTGGTCTTGTGTATCCAAATAACAATTGCTATAAATGTGATAAAAATTCCTGTGACTCCCAGCGAAATTACTGCTATTCGAAACCCTTGCCCGTTATACACAGGGAGCCCAAGCTTAGTTTTAATTTATGTTAAGAAAGTTTAAGACCAAAAAGAAATTAAATATACTATAAATTTTTATTTAGCATTCATATACGCTCTAGAGTATTTTTGATCAGTTTTTTTTACATGTAAAATGTCCCTCCCTGGAATAAGATCTCTTTATTTCAAGCCTGTGCTCCCTGTGCTTGAACTGATTAGGGGGAATACCCTACAACGTCGGCAAATGCCGGTGAATGCTCGGAAAACTTCGGGGATTTTTGTCATTGCGTATAGAGATATGAGAAGCTAAGAACCCGCGATAGAACTTTACGACTTGAACATAAAAATGAGGCCTGGGTGCTATCAGAATCAAAAAAGGATGCGAAGTTGACTAGCAATGTCTTTTCATCTCACAAATGTGGTACAGCTAAACTGTAATAAGAATATTACTTGACTTCCCGTTGCACTTCGCTTCAGATTAAGATTATAAACACAGCTTTAATGGCTTAATGCCACATTATAAAGCCCGCTGCAGTACCATCAAGGTTTCCATGGACTGTTCGTTGAGAGTCTACCCTGGGTTCAAGAGCCCGTCTCTCGTTCCAATGCTTCTCTCGGTCGTAGGTTTCGGTGCCGCGAGAGAACCTCTGGCCCACTTCCCCGTTTCTTTTATTGAGCCGAGCGAATCATATAGCCGCTTGTATCGTCTTGTCCAGAATCTGAACAACGATTTTGATTGCTTAAGCGATAGGTATTTTCTAACGAGTGCCGCTATTGGCTGAACATCACAGGTAAGCGCTGTTTGATACTTTATACCATGCTGAGTGTGACGACTGATATAACACAAACGAAGCGAAGAGATTTTATATCAAAATATACAAGAAAATTTAGAGTTAATGCCACCTATTATTTCCAAGGGTCTTTCCAAGGGTCTTTCGCCCGGAATAACCTCATTTCTAAGCACTATAACTTTCCATTATTTCTAGTTCATGTATTTCATAGTGCTACGCGGTCCACATATCCACTTATTTCATACTTGACATGGTTTTCTTTGTTATTCATCGGGACGTATCTGGGATACATCCCGATGAATACGTAATGAGGGATGTATCTACTTATTGACCTGGGATGTAACTAGTTACATCCCGGGTCAATAACTAGATACATCCCTTGAATTTGTAATGCGAGGAGTTCATTACAAACTCAACGTATCTGAGGCAGGATTGCGAAGCACATCTCAGCAAGAGACCACTTATTTAGCAGTATATTAGAGAGAACATGGCTTGTTGTAAACTCCGCCCTCCCGGCTCGAAAGTTTGCAAGCCCAAGAGTCATCAGGTAATCTCTCTGCATCCCCTCCTCCGTGTGGGATGAGTCAAAGCATTCACTCTGATGTAATTATCATCTACGCATGCTCTTATTGCTGAAAAGGACAATGAATGTATGAATATGTAAGTATTATCGCACTTTTTTCTCTCGAGAATTGGCGTGTTGTGAAAACCTTCTCAAGTATGAAATAAGACACTTAATTACCTCGAACGTCGGCAATAAGCCTATACATTCCTCGGGCCTACGGCCCTCGGGATGTATATGGCTTATTGCCTCCGTTCTCGGTATTTAACTCTCACCTATTACTAGTGTAGAAAATTACGTTAAACAGTAGATACGGTAGTTCGTGAATTCGAAGGAGTGGAAAACCCAAAACGAGCAGCAATTACGAGACGGTCTCTACCATCTGATCCAGCGAAGACGGGATATCTTTGCTGTCCTTCCAAGTTTTAGAAAATCTCCTGTTATTCCAAATCCTTCCGTGGTAATGCAGAGAACTCAACAGTTTAGGATGCAATTCCAGGGGCGGCGCAGACGCAACCCCCCCACTTTTTATTAGAATGACATACATGCTCTACTATCAAGCGGTAAGGGATTTACTAAGCTAGCCCCCCCTCCCCCTTTCAGAATTGCTCCGGCGCTCCTGAATTCATTTAATCCAAGAAAAGTAATAATTGTTATAGTGTGCCCCTTGAATGCTCTTATTCAGTCTCACATCAATACGTTGATAAAATGTCTCTTTTCTCCAACTTCTCTGTCCGGCGATCATGCAAAAAATAAGTAACACGATCGCCATTAAATGGTACATTATATGCTTTCTTAATTGGATCGGTCTGGCGGCCATCAAAATATTACTGACAGGTCCAAAGTCCATCTAGAACAGTAAATCACGGTGAAGTGTGCCAGGGGTTCTCTCGCGATCGGCCTCCGGTCTCACGCTCTTTGGCGCCTCGGTGCCGTCCGCTCAAAGGGTGAGAGGATCTCTGGCACCCAAACTTACATCCAAGGAAAATCGATTTTTAATATCTAAATTAAGTCGATCTCCAGTGAGTCAATTACATTCGTATGCCTAAGGCTCAATATCGCTATAATTATGTATAAGAAAAAATTGCATGTTTATTGGCATATCAGAGTCCCATGTATATGTATTTTAAAAGTTTTTTTTTTTTTTTTTTTTGTATATTCGATGTAATACTTGTAACATGATTTGGAACTCCTCATTGAATGAGTGGCAGTTAGGGGACCGTTACCTAGCAACCATAGCAGACGGCAAAGAAACACCAGGGATATTAACATATGTTGAAGTACAGAAGCGGCCATGCTACAAGGAAGGTCGTATTCCCTTGGGAGAGAGGAATTTTGAACCAAAGATAGAACCTGACAGATTTATTAGTACTTGTTGAAACGACCTTATGTGTTTAAAGATGACTTTTTGGATGGGTTTCGCGCGATTTTAGTCGCGATGTTGAAGTTTGCCTCGGCGAACTGAACTCAGAAAGCAAAATAATGGCTGTAGCTTTGGAAACTGGCAATTGTTCAAGGCACATTTTGTCAAGACACTGCCCGGGAACTCCAGAAATCTCCTCGCAAATCTTCTTTCTCGTTGTCGTGTTCACGGGAGCGACGATTGGTAATATTCTAGTTCTTCTTGTCGTTAGGCAAAGCCGGCGAAGCGAATGGACAACGAACTATTTTGTAACAAGCCTGGCAGTGTCTAACCTTACTTCACCGTTTCTTTGTGTTCTTTGGACTACCACCTGGATTTCGAGTGGATCTTGGGTGCTGGGCGATCTAACTTGTAAGATCACATTTTTCTTTCATTTCCTAAATTCGGGAGTTTCTGCCGGACTTCTAGCTTGTATTTCTCTGGATCGCTTCTATGTCGTAGTCCATCCTCTCAGCTTCAAAATGACTAAAGCACAAACTAAAGAACTTATTACATTCGTATGGGTCTTCATGATTTGCGCTACGGCACCAATCTTATACTTTTTCCGAACTAGTTCACTGACAATCAATGCGGAGATCTGTACTACCGATTTCAAAATGGTCGAATGGAAAGTATTTATTACTATGTATTTTCTGATACCATTTGGCTGTCCTTTCATTGCCACGCTCTCTCTTTATTGTCGAATAACACACGCTATACTAGTGAGAAATCGCCAAGCTAGAAACTTAACAAATGACTTTCGCAGGCAAGCGAACCAAGTCCCGATATCGAAAATCAAAGTGCTTAGGATGTTGGTGATTCAGTGGTTATTTTTTGTTCTATGCTGGCTACCATTTTTTATAATCCAAATTATCCACTCGTTAAGTACTGTGGCATTCAACGAGAAGTTGTACATCGCCACTTTGCTCACTTCTTATTCGAATTCTGGCCTCAACGCTCTCATTTATTCATTTTTTAATAGTGATTTTCGACGAGGATGCAAGAGAGTATTTTGTAAACCTGACGCTTCTCAAGCGTACCGGCTTACAACCCTCCCAAGTCGCAAAAACCGCATTGCTCCTATCGAAGATTTTAGCTCAGGTGATCATGACTTTGCCGAGATGCGTTTGCCCGAATTGAAGCCTTTTAAACATCACAGTCTTAATGGAACAGGAGATAAGCTTGTACATCAAGCCTGGGTATCGAACTGTGCGCCTAGACGAATAGATCCCTGAATTAACCGCACGATACCAAAAGAAAAGATAGAGATATTACGATAGCGAAGAATGAACTAGATGATGAAAAAATAGGAATGCATTTCAAATGAATAAATTGCTAAAAAACAATAATGTATCCGGAGGAAAGGCGAACGTCTTTAAAGCGCTTCGAGAGACCTTTAAAATGTTTTTTAAAGCATATTTGTAAGTAATTTTCTCTGGGATAGAAAAGCCCGAAGGTATATACTGACGTACATCGCGCCGATGACCAGTTTTTCTTCGAATAATCTCAGTTGCAGCTGCTTGTGGTACGCGACTTTAAATATATTCCCATAAAATCAAAATAAGAATATTTATTTAGTAAATATAATAATTCATCGTATCGAAAAGAGACAAATCTTAACAATTGCAAACCGAAACCTTGTGGAAAGAGAATTAAAATCAGCCTTGTGGGATGAACACCTTATTTTTTTGCGGATAGTTTTTCAGGAAATCGAAGGGATGGATTAAAACAAATATTTAGTTGCTTTTCGCGAAAAATTACAATGTTTTTATAAAATTTCTTTTCCGTTCTGATATACCTTTTCAGTTATTGTAAGAGACTGTTAAAGATTTTTAATGATGTAAGTCAGAGATAGTTCGATGAGATAATTCATACTAAAAGCTTGCGGCTCCTAGTATTTAGAACATTTCTTTTAATCCGCCAAGGAAAAAAATATATGCAAGCATTTTTTAGAAAATGAATATATAAACCAAATATCTATCCAAATATCTGAACAGGAATTTTCAATTCGACCATCACGAATGAAATTTTTCAATTATAAAAAAACGATGTTGGGCTGAATTGATTTTTGAATACTGTTTCGCGTTGATGTACCATTTTTCCATTGCAATTAAAAATTTTGTTCACGAAAAAATAAATAAAAAATTACAAAGTTTATCATTAATTTATGTACAAAAAAGCCGCTTTTTGCATGAGAGCCAAGCTGACTTCATTATACTTCATAGTTAGTTTTAACTTATCCAATGCTTAAACCTTGAATTACTTCCATAAATTTGAATCTCTCTAAACTGATTCTACAAAAGGAGTAATTTTCCTCCTTCTGTGTTCAATCTACTTGCTAAAAGATTTGTTTTTGAAATCAATAAATCAAATTGAGGTTGAGTGCCAGATACAACTCAAGAACTGACAAAAGCCATTCTTACTTTATTTATAGGGATGGGGGAACATAAGAAAACCAGCCATTGGACTTTAATGTATCTCAAATGCAATTAAATCTAAATATCTCCTTTTTATTTATTAATAAACATGGTTACAGTGTAAGAATCCACATTTCATGGTCAAATTTATAATTGAAATGCTAATTTGAAAAAGATTCAATATTGATTTGTCAGCAGTATATTTGCTGTCAGGTTATTTTGAGCAGAAATTTGGGGGGGGGGGAGGTCATCCCGACAGCTGGGTAACGGTGGGAGGCTCCTTTAGAAGGAACAACCAGCTGAGCGGAAATAAATTCTCTAACCAATCACAGTCCATATATCATATATTGTGATTTTTCATGGCCAGCCCTGTGTTCAAGCACTTTTTTCTACCTGAAAACAATTGAAAATTTAATACAATGTAATTTCAGTCCTAGAAAAGTCCAAAACTATTAAAAAGAGTGAAATTTTATGTCTTTTCCAAAAACTACATGACAAATGATTTTGAAAACAAAGAATGAAGGCCGTAGGTTTTGTCCAATAATGCTTTGCTCAGCTAGTTGTTCCCTCAGCTGGAATAAACTACAGATATACATCCAGGCTTATGTTCTATGAACATACCAATATCTTTACATTTAAGTTACTGACTAAAATAGCTCCTACCATCTTTCAAATGTTTCTCTTCCCTCTCTCATTTATTTATTCATTTGTTTCTCTTTCCCTTTTAACTGTTGGGATCCCTGTGGCATAAATGGCACAGGCAGACCATAAATAGTATGCATGGAAATACAAAGCACAACAGCAAAAAGACTATAAAAGAAATAGTGGATGTTTGTTCCATAAGCTTAAAATTTACAGCAATTAGCAGTAACCAAAATATTGGTCCATTATTATTGGAAAGAATTTTCTTTTAGAGATTCAAACGAAGACTGGAATGAGCTAGAAGCACTCAGGAATTAGGGCTAAATTTTGGGATAAAATGAATGAGATGAAAGACGTTCTGCTATTTTGGGTCCCCAAAACCAAGCCCACATGATTCCTGAGGGTTGTATAATTTCCTTTGCATTTTTCCTTTGAATTTCAGAAAGGTCAATAGCTTATATTCACGATAGACACCATGACGGTTTTAGCATTGTAATGCAGATTATTCACGTGGTTGCTGAGGGGGCAAACAGCTTCAAATCTGGAGATTTTAGCGGCTTTGATATAATTTTAAAGTTTTCCTGTAATTATGTATGTTAACATTTTGCAGATAAATGAAATACTCGAATTAATTGGACTTGTTTAGGTGCTAGTTTAGAAAATATACGGCTTTTAAAAATGACCTTCCTCTATTTTCCAAGCCAAGGACAAACTTTTCAGTTCCAAAACTACAGGTAGATATTTTGATAGTTTGAAACAATATTTGGTATAAAAATATAGTCTCTAAGATGAGCCGATCTTTTAAAAATGGTCTTTTCTTCTAATGTTTGCCCCCTGGAAGACCTCATGGCTAATTTGCATTACAATATGAAAACCATCATGGCAGCTATCGTGAATATGGTCTATTAGGCTGTCAGCCCATATTAATCAATTAATTATTATTGAAATAGATTCTTTTTCTTAATGTAACTACTGGGGCTGGACACTGTTTGTAGCCTTTTTTAGTGAAGGCTTCTGACACTTCATCATTGACTTTCACCATCATGGATGTGACATCATACATTTCACAGTAATTTCCAAACACTTCACAAAGTTTGGAGACATACCATGAGCCATGTTCTGTGCTGCGCCAGCTGACATAACCTATCAGAAAAATGTCAATTATGAAAAAATTAAATCTCAAGTTCTTGAAAATGATGCATGAAGATGATGCTGAAGATGATACTGAAGATGATGCGTGAAATGACTGACTTGTTCTGTTGTCAACCTTTTCTCTATGAAGCCTTTTCTCTATTATTGCAGCCTAGTGAGGCCTAAGTTAGAATACGCAAACTCTGTCTGGTACCCATATCTCCAAAAGGACAAACATCGGCTTGATATGGTGCAGCATAGTGCAGCCAGAGTCTGCTTTAATAATTATTTAAGAGAACCGGGAGTTGTACCTAATATGTTGAGTGAGTTGGAGTGGCCATCCCTTGAGGGCAGGCGGACTCTTTCTTGGATATCTATGTTCCATCGAGTTGTTTATGGAACCGTGGGCATCGCGAGAGAGTCCTTTTTGATTCCTTTGGCCCAGGCTTCAAGGAATGGTAACTCCAAGCGATTTTTGAGACCCCATTCAAATTGTAACCAACAAGCAAACAGTTTTTTTCCATGGGGGATTAACTATTGGAATAAATTACCAGGCTCTATTACAGATATAGAGGATCACACTAAATTTAAAGAGGAGCTTATAAGATATATGATAGAGATGGGTGAGTGGTTTTGAAATTATTTATTTATTTATTTATTGTAGATGACATTTTATTTCATTGTATAGTTATAGGATTTTATCTTTTTTAATTATGTAATATATATTTTATTTATACTGATGTATGCTGTAAAGTTTTATCAGTTAATAAAGTAGAAGTAGAAGTAGAAGATGTTTGTGGTTTACTCATAAAAATAAACTTTTAAGCAACAGAAAAAGTCAAAGAAATGTCAGTCATTTTGCACTACCAAGTGTGACTTTGCACGAAGCCTCGTCTTCTCTACTATATTATTCTAATATTTTACTTATATGTGCATTTTTAAAATAAATTATAATAATTTTACCCTATTTTATCAACATTTTAATTATAGACTTCAATATTAGCAATTAGTATTTGTAAAATAACAAATTTCTAATATGCCTTTCTGATTGGCTAGCTGCTATGCTTACATGAGACCAATTTTTATTTTACAAAACAAATATAAAAGTTTTTTTTCCATGTGATATCAGTCTAATATCACACTTGGGATAGTTTGGGAGAATTCTCAATTTTGCCTATGGCTCGGTTTTACACAACAGCTCTTGACTTTTCCCAAACATCCCTCATGTGATATTAGACCAATATCACATGGAAAAGCACTTTATATTGTTAAATGTATTCACAATTGAACCCATATTATTAATAGTAATATACTTGTTAGTTCATACCAACCTGGAGGTGTTGCATATCCCAGGAGAAAGTGCCCTTCGTTTGGTTCAGCACTGTGACGCATGGCATCTTCTTCAGAATTTCTTGTAGCATCAGCTTGAGCTCCAGTATCAAAATCTCGGCCTCTACAAGCTTGAATGAAAAATAACTTTGGCTTGTTAAGCAATGAACTGCAAGCTGTTCCTTTGAACTGGGATGTGATCAGCCCAAGTTCCAGCAGTTCAGAATCGCTGCCATAAATACTTCCATGAATCCCATGGCTCAACAAACAGCACACAAAACAGTCAAAATTTGAATGGTCTTTGCTTGAGTAGTCCCTTGCAATGCTGTACATTTCACTTGCTGTTTTATCTCTTTTAACATCAACTTCAAAGTGAAGTTTTGTCCACAAATTCTGGAGATTTTCAATGTCCTTCTCAGTGCCTTGCCTCTGGCCAAGATTGTTGTTCCCAGTGAAGGTCTCATTGCTGATTATCAGAGCATATCCTCTTGGTCGGTGTGACATAGGGTATGAGGGCATCACATCTTCTTCATCAACAGGTCTAACAGGCAAGTCATCTCCACACTGGACAGGATATCGTGTTCCAATGGGAACAATAGGTATGATGGGAGGTACTGTGGCTGTAAAGTGACCTGGGGTAAGAAGTGGGGGAGTAGGACTGATTGGTGTTGCTCCTGTATTTTCAGTTGGCTCTCTTGGATGACTTCTCTCCTCAGAAATTGTCATAGCTGAAAATTGTGGCACTGGAGGGAAAAAAATACACAAAAATAATATTCTTATTTTTTAAGAGAATGAAAAAGGAAACAGCCAGCTCTGACTGACAGAAAAAAGAAATTGAAAAAGAATACTGATAATAAGTCTCCCTTGCAGCCATCAAATATCCCTCCCCACTAATGGCTGCTGACTCGAGCCAAACATTCATTTCCAATTGTTAAGTGTGAGCCAATCATATGCATCAGTAGATTTAGATGAACTGCTTTGGCGTTAAATCTGGAATTTAAGTTGTTAACAACTATTTATTTTGTTTTGTTTGGTAATGAAAACCGCAAATATGTCTTTAAGCCAATGTGAGATGCCAATAAAAGGAAATCTGTAACACTGTGAAAAAAGAGAAACATACTTAACTTTACTGACGCTTCGAGCTTTATATCCTAAAGTGGTAAGTTATCGTTAGCGATCTAAAAGAATCATTGAATAACTGAATTCCAGAAAATTGAAGGCTGGTCTGGGTCTCATTGATCGATTTATGGGAAAAGAATGTTTAGCTTGGAGGGAAATTTGACTGAAACTAATAATGGCTGTGAAGGAGAATAACTGATAAATAAATATATCTTACCTAAATCTGTTTGAGAAAAGTTTTTGACTTTCTTGGAAAGGTCTCTCCTATGAATATACTGAAAATGCTCTGACAGGAAACTTAGATCAGATGGCCCAATCATGCCTTGCTTTTCAAGGTGATCAAAAAGTTGACGCCCACTATTTATCTTTTGACTAACAGCAGCTGTGAATGGAAAAAGTGGGATTATTTTTAAACATTGGCTTATGACTATGATCAGTCATGTGGCCTAGTGGTAGAGTATCCACCTCATGACTGGGAGGTCGCGGGTTCGAGCCCCGGACGCGTTATACCAAAGACGTTAAAAATGGAACATACTGCCTGCCAGCTTGGTACTCAGTATAAATGGTATGGAGTATGGAAGTTAAACACACAAAGCCACCAGCGTACCAGCCCCCTGCTGTGGCTTTCACTACCTATGTAGCCGTGTGGCCTAGGGCTGTGGAAAGGATAGGTGCTGCTCTATACTTCACTCAGCATGGGAAGGACTTTAACTTTGACTAACTTATGACTATGAGCCAGCTTGATTATGCAAGCAAGTCAGCCCAATTTTCTAAGATCTTGCCTAATGCCTATTTTCCTATAAAACTTTTGGTTGTTTTTTCGTGTTTATAGCCTAAAGGCATAGCACATGGGCCATAAAAAGTGGGGGAAAAGGTTCCATAACTTATGAATGGACTGAGCAAGTGAGGTTAATAAGACATTTTATGCACCTATCAAAGCAAACCCTGAAGGGATGGGAGTGTGGGCATAGGGTGGGGTTTGTTTGAGAGTGACAATTTTTTCTCAAAATCCCGATGGTAGGCAAACAACAACAGATCAAGTGAACACAAATGCCCTACCGTCAAGAAGAAAATGTAACTGTTTACAAGTAATGTTGACCAGTGATCGCAAAAGGTAAATGTCATTAATGTTTGCTTGGAAGCAACCATGATCAAATGCCTAGACCCTCAGGACCCACGTAAAGATCAAATGCCCAAGTGAGGCAACCACCAACACTTTCAAATCCCAATCTTTTGCCTGTACTTCCCTACCTTGGGATTAATATGGGTGTATTATTATGCAAACACAAAAATACCCAGAAAAATAAGAATGGTGGTCTGTACCATAAAGTATGAACTACAAATTGGGAAATGAGAATGCATGAAATAACCTGATGTCATATAACAAATAGAATAGTATTGTGCAATACAGACTTGATTTCTTAGTACTACAGGAAGTAGAGAGAGAGGCTTGCAGTGTGCAGTGACAAAAAATTGTACAAATATAAAAATAATTCGAATTAATATTAATCATTTGACTTTTATCGATGCTCATACCTGGGACATTAACCAGAAACTTTAATGATTCTAGATCACCTGTCGTGAGTTCGTCACACAACTGGTTCAGGAAGACTCTGTATTTTGTGTTTGTCGGTCCAACAGAACTCGAATCAGATAAATTAACTGGGCCTTCAGTCAATACTTCATCTCCACTTGTCCTTATCCTACTAACTAAATCCTTCCTCCCGCTTTTATCCAAAAGATCTGTGAGAAAACCCAAGTTCGATGGGCCTATAAGATCTCTCGAGAGAAGAAGTTTGAACAGATCAATGGCGGATTCAGCTCTTTGAAGCTCACCAGCTTCGACTTTATCGCCGCATAGATACTTCATATTCTGTAAATCGATATTCCTTATTTGGCTACCGACGCTGTTAAACAGTTGGCGAAGCCGTGAATCATCCATGGTAGGAGGAAGGAAGCTGATTTTTATGGCGTAGCAAGATTTCACTTTGAAACTGTTTTTGACTCGAATGTCTCTTGTAATCGGAAAGGGCTTCCCCTTCCGGGATGACCTCATCAATCGATAACTCTCCGTCAACATCATTTCTTAACATTCTTTTTCACTTTAACCAAAAATTGTCAAAAGAATGAAATAGAAACCATATAAAGAATGCTTTTTAGTAATTATAACGAAGGTGTAGTACTTAGAGAGAAAAAAATACAAATTTTCAAAATGTCGGAATAAATCGATATTTGATCGGAGAGTGATGAGAAATCCCGGGGTCCATAGCGCACGTCGGCCGGTTTTTCTTCCTCTTTTTTGTCAGCCTCCAGCCGAAGCTACTTGGATTGTCCATAAATTGGACCCTCATTCAACAAAATGGTGCGAATAAAACTCTATTTCTCGTATTATACTTAATAAAAGATTATTAATGCTTCGACTAGTCATGTCAGAAATGAAATTAAGCCAAGGATGGCTGAGATATAAATGGATTCTGTATCGTAGTCATGTATGAATTTGTAATGTTTTCATTGATTCACGTGTACATTTTGGGGTTTTGTTCAATTTAGGGGTTCGTTAAAGTCATCAAAAATAAAGCTTACTTCAAGAGATTTCAAGTAAAGTTCAAAAGAAGGCGTGGTATGTTTTATAATCGATGTGACTGACTGCTCAGATGATGTTTTGGGAAACAATTTAACTCGTATTGAGAAACAATTTTTACGTTTCTTTAATTTCAGAGGGTAAAACCGATTACTATGCTCGTAAACGTTTGATTACCCAGGATAAGAATAAATACAACACGCCTAAGTATCGCCTTGTTGTGCGATTCACGAATAAGGACATCACTTGTCAGGTAAATATGAAAAACTTTGTTAGACCTTAAAGTTTTAAATCATGATATACTCTACCCCAAAGCACAGCAGATCTCTGAATAGAGATTGAAATGCTGTAGTGATCTGGTGTGCTTTATTAGATAAAACTTTGAATAAGCTTCCAACTCTCTGCAGATAGTTAAAAACTTTCATACACTTTGGAAACATACAATATTGACTTGCAACTCATACATGGTATGGCATGCAGTAACACTGAAATGGCTTCCCATTATTTTCATACAAATAGTCATTCACAAAGATTGGAACAATTGCAGTTAATGACAGTAAATTTAAAGTCCAGATACACATTTGCTGCCATTATTTTCTCACACATTACTCAAGAATTTGTAAATCCAGTTGCTTGATGATCTTTTCACTGCACTCACCTACGAGATATTTCATCAGCACTTGGTAGTAAAGATTGCATTTTTTTTCCTTTTAAGGTAGCGTATGCCAAGATTGAAGGGGATGTGATAGTGGCAGCAGCCTACTCTCATGAACTCCCCAAGTATGGCATCAAGGTCGGGTTGACAAACTATGCCGCATCTTACTGTACTGGTCTTCTTCTTGCCCGTCGTGTAAGTAATCGAGTACCCCTGAAGGGGTAGACTGTGAGTATTTTGACTTCCCACAATCCCTGGAACAGATTTGTGCTGTTGAATAGAATATGAATTCATGTGTCATCAGGACTAGTTATGTTGTGATGGTTCTTGAGCTTGCAAGTCAAGTAAACGCAAGGCTTTCACATGAGGTATTCACATAATTGAGGGGAAAAATTTCATGTTTTACAAGCTTTTGTGTGTGAAAACTGTAAAGCATTCCTCCATTTCTAGTAAGTCAAGTGTTTGCTCTGCTTTATAGCACTTGATAATCCTTGTTTTGCATAAACAAACTTGACTATCACAAATCCTCCATTCTGATTGCCCATTAGAAGAGAAAACCAATATTCAAAACAATAGTGTTTGCCTCAAATTTTGCAAATCTTTTGGTTATTTTGTCAGAGTTTCTGAAGAGGAATTTATTAATGTGTGTATCTACAAGTAGTTGCCAACTAGATGAGCATCCAGAAATAAAGGATGGAAGATCTTCAGTTCAATTCCCACCCATCCACATTTAGAAACCAGAAACATTACTAAGTTTTCATATTCTTTTTTCTTTGTACTGTAGCTGCTCACAAAACTCAAATTACATGAGATATACACTGGAAATGAAGATGTCAACGGCGATGAATACAATGTAGAGAGCATTGATGGCTCACCAGGGGCATTCCGATGTTTCCTGGACATTGGCTTGGCACGTACCACTACTGGTGCCAGGATATTTGGTGTTTTGAAGGGCGCAGTGGATGGAGGGCTTGATATCCCTCACAGGTAAGTACATATCCTCATGAATCAAGAGACTGCCTTTAAGGGCCTGATTATATGAAGTGGAATGGACCAGTTGAGCAGGCTGGCTTGGTTTGCCGAGATCCCAACTTCTCTATAAAACATGCAAAATTTGGCCACTTAGATTACATGGAAAGCAGAGCCCACTCAACTGTGCCAGCCTGCTTCATATAGTCAGGCCCTTAGGGACTCATCATTATTTAGTAGGGGAAAGGTAGTGCATTTCATTTTTACTATGATGATTTTTTCAACCCGTCCCCATACAAGATGCAATAGATAGTCAGGTTTCTCCCCTTGATGGACACCAAAAATGTGTGTCCACACCAAACGTTATATACATTGACAACTGTTATTTAATGTGTCTGACAATGAATTACATCATTACATCATCAAAGTAGTGTGGTTTCATGAGGGATAGCCGAGTGGATCCACAGACTACTTTGATGATGTAGTAATGAAATTTATTGTCATGTCTGGAGTTGTCTTGAGTGCAGAAATATGAAAAAAGCTTTAAATTTCTTTCTTTTCATTTTCCATGCCTTTTATTTCTGTTACTAATTCATTTTTTCATTTTTTAAAATTTTGCTTTAGCATGAAGCGTTTCCCTGGTTATGACTCTGAATCCAAGGAATTCAATGCCGAGATTCACTGCAAGCACATCTTTGGTCTGCATGTTGCTGATTACATGCGCATGCTAGCTGAAGATGATGAAGAAGCCTACAAACGCCAGTTTTCTAGGTTTATTAAACTTGGAATTTCCGCTGATGATGTAAGTGTGTTTTCCATACTTGTTGTCTTGTCTAATAATACCTTGATAAAATCTAAAAATGTGTAGTGTGTGTAACCCAATCGTTATCCTGGTTTAGTTAAAACTTCACACTTCATCAAACGAGAAAGACTAGTGAAAACTCACAAACCAATCAGATTAAGTGTAAGAATATGGACATATGTTGGTGTTGTGTGATTGTCCGGGTGTATAGTATAGTCTTGAGAAAGACTGTTGTTGACATCTGACGTTTCGACAACCTGAGCGGAAGTCATCT